>JANUYF010000015.1:600000-895000 GCA_026167975.1 Phrynosoma blainvillii
CATCATCATACTGTGCTATGTCCTGTGGAGTTATTGCAGAGTCTTCCTTTTAACTGCTTTGAACCCATGGTGCCTTTCTAAGACTACTCCGAAATCCAGGAACCATACCCATTTGAAGCTCTTCCGCATCCATGCCTCCTTTCCCACCTGCCCAGTTGGATGGATGTTGCCGCTGCTCTGCATCTTCCTGTTGGCTGCCCATCATTTGAATGCCATTTGCCACCACTTGCTCAGAAAGGCTTTGTGGGTAAGGAGGGGTTTGCTTTTCATCCAGCTGGGCATTGACTTTTTTCACAATGTCTTGCCAGCTGCAGTGGAAAGAAAGAGAAAGCCATTAGCACAAGGGTGGGAATTGCGGAAATCACGCATTCGCCCCCAGTCACAGGGTTTTCTTGGCAAGGTTCTTCAGAGGGAGGTTGGCATTGCTATCCTCTGAGGCTGAGAGAGTGTAACTTGCCCAAGGTCGCCCTTGTGACTTGTTTCATGGGTGAGCCAGGATTCAAACCCTGGTCTCCTGAGTCCTAGTCCAGCGCTCAAACCACTATGCCATAGTGGCTCTCATAAAAGGTGATGAGGCGCTCATTCTTTCTGCGATGTTGTCCCCTATTGAGGGATTTCAATGCAGGCAGAGGCCACCTCTGTTATTGGCCATGTGAGGACTAGGGACAAGAGCAGTAAAAGACCAGTAATAAAATCTCGGCTCCATTAGCAACAGAAAAGTAACTTCTCTTGAGATCCAAATGTACCTGTCCTGTGCAAAGCTATTTGTTTCTTTCTTAGGCAGAGTAAAGAATTTCTAGGAGGAGAGATTCTTCTCTTGGTCATGGCCCATTTTGTTCTAGCAACAAATACATCCCTTCTGGTCAGTTCTGAGTTTACAACAAATGTTGGTCCAAGTCCTGGGGTTGGAAAATGGTCCCTAGAACCCCCCCCCCTTTTTTTTTTTTTTAGACCTTGACACTCGCATCTGTCTCAGTGGACTTGGGCTCAGGATATCTGAAAGATTTTAGGCTGCATCAACATAAGTTTAGTGTCTAGATCAAGGGAAGTAATAGTGCCACTGTATTCTGCTCTGGTCAGGCCTCACCTAGAATAATCCTGTGTCCAGTTCTGGGCACTACAATTCAAAAAGGATGTTGGGAAACTGGAGTGTGTCCAAAGGAGGGTGACTAAAATGGTGAAGGGTCTAGAAACCATGCCCTATGAGGAACAACTTAGGGAACCAATGTTTAGCCTGGAGAAGAGAGGGTTAAGAGGGGATATAATAGCCCTGTTTAAATATTTGAAGGGATGTCATATTGACGATGGAGAAAGCCTGTTTTCTGCTGCTCCAGAGAATAGAAATTGAGACAATGGATGCAACTGAGCATCAATGCGAATGTGCAAAAATCCAAGCAATTCTCATAATACATTTACATGTAGACTAGCCCAGGGCCTGTTATATTTTGGGCATATCATGAGATTACCTAACTCATTTGAAAGGCCAATAATGCTTGGCAAAATGGAAGATAGAGACTGCATTACAAACAGATTCAATCAAGGAAGCTACAACCCTGAGTCTGCAAGACCCAAGGAGGTGTGTATAGGAGGGTGTCTTGGAGGTCTCCCATTCATAGTGTTGGTGTAAATTGAAGGCAACTTGATGGCAACTGATACCAACCACCATCTTCTCTGCCTGAGCCACCTTCTCTGCCTGCCTTAAAACAGAGCAAGACAAGAAGATGCTTCATATTGAACTACTGTCCTATTTAGCTCACTGTTGCATTAACTGGCAGTAGACCATGAAAGGCTATGGAATGCCCTCAGAGACACAATGGGAGTGCCAACCCATCTGATAGTCCTGAAGAGGAATCTGTACTCAGGACAAGAGGCTACTGTCAGGACAGAAGACGGAGAAACAGAATGGTTCCCAATTGGCAAAGGAGTCAGACTAGGCTACATCCTATCACCTTACTTATTCAACCCATATGCAGAATATATTGTAAGGAAAGCAGGCTTGGACACAGAAGAAGGAGGAGTGAAAATAGGAAGAAGGAATATCAACAATCTAAGATATGCAGATGACACCGTAATACTAGCAGAAAAACTCACAGACCTGGAACACCTACGTACTAAGGAAGATCCAAGAAGAAAGTGCAAAGGCAGGCTTAATGCTGAACATAAAGAAAACAAAAATAATGACCACTGAGGACCTTCACAAGTTTAACCTAGACAATGAAGGAACAGAAATAGTAAAAGAATTCACATATCTGGGATCAAACATTGATAGAAATGGGGACGGCAACCAGGAAATCAGAAGATGACTAAGAATGGGAAGGGCAGCTATGAAAGAACTAGAGAAGATCCTAAAATGCAAAGATATACAACTCAGCACAAAAGTGAGAATCATACAAGCCATTGTATTCCCTATTCCCATGGATGGATGTGAGAGCTGGACAGTCAAGAAAGAAGATAGGAGGAAAACCAATGCATTTGAGAGAATGTGGGGCTGGAGAAGAGGGCTGAGGATCCCATCGACAGCCAAAAGGACAAGCAAGTGGGTCCTAGAACAGATATAGTGTCAGAATGAAGAAGAGGAACCATTGCTGAGCACCCTTTGGGTTCAGTCAGTCAACCAATTGCAAATCCACCTAACAGTTGCATTATCAAAATCATATATTTTGACATACTTGCAAATTCTTTTAATAGGGCTGTTGCCCAAATTCTATTTAACCAATTGCCCTGAGTGAGTGAGTACATTTGAAGTTTTCCATCGCTGGACATTTTCAGCCTCTTGGTTGCTTTTTGCAGCATCACCATGAGGACTAGAGATTTGTTCTTTTCCTGTGTTATTTTTAAGCAAAAACTCTGGAAACTAATGTATGCCATGGATTCAGCACTGAAAAACACAGAAAGACATAGCAGGTGATTGCAGCTATGCAAAGAAGCAGTATCCTTGGGTACTTCTTTCCAGCTGTTGTCCACACTTTGGAAATAAGCAAGCTCCAGATGGATGCTGCTTTCTGAATACCATATAACCTTGGGTGGGAAAAGCAAGAAGCAAATACCATCTTTGCTTCAGATTTCCTCCCCACAGAATCTGGTCAATTACTAATTATTTAAAGAAAAGGATGAGGAAGCAGCATTTCACACATACAGCTTAATGCCTCTTAATGAGAAGGAACTGAAAGGATCAATCCAAGATGTTTTACTGTCAGAAGCAATGGGCAGAAAGTCTCCCTTCTCTCCCTTTATCACTCCACATGCAGAAGTAAACCAGACAGGTAACTGAACGGTTTGTCAGTAGTGGGGACTGGACTGAGGAAGACTATTTCATAGAATCATAGAATCATAGAGTTGGAAGAGACCCCAAGGGTCACCCAGTCCAACCCCATTCTGCCATGCAGGAACTCACAATCAAAGCATCCCCGACGGATGGCCATTTAGCCTCTGTTTAAAGACCTCCAAAGAAGGAGACTCCACAATGGACTGAGGTGGGCTGTTTTTAAAACTAATGGGAGAGTGAGCTCTTGCAGCCAAGAACTAGAAAGGATTTAAAGCTTGATTTTTAATGACTGGGGGAAGTGGCAACAGGGGGTTGAGAGCAAGTTGGCAAAATTAACTTTCATTTCTCAGCACATCTGTGTATTTTCTGTGCTTATTCAACACCTCAGTCATAACTCTGCTATGGTCATTTGTAGGAGAAGGAAGAGTCCATCCTATTACAACTCACACTGGGTGCCCACTAACCCCACAACAGGACATACCTCTGCATTGCGGGGTCACGCTTGCTTCCCATGGAGGGCTGTTTATCCAAAGTCTGCATTGCCTTTAAAGCAGGTGAAAGCCTGAAGCCATGTGCAACACCTTCAGAGGGCACATTTTCCTCACTTTCTGCCTGCATGCTCTGCATTGATTTTTGATCCTACAGAGGAAAAAGGAAAGTGGGGGGGGGGGGGAGAGGAACCCGAAAGAACTGGTACCAGCGCAGTGCAACAACTAGGGCACACAATAATCAACAGAAAAAGAAAGTCCCCTCTCCCCAACTATATACCACAATAATACAGTAAATACATCACAGCTCATGGGTGAGGGAAATGTGGTTTGCAGGCTGCATGCATTGTTCTCAGGGTGTTTTTGAGGCCCTGGGGCTCCCAGCACTCCTTTTTAATGCCTTTTTTTCAACCAAGAAGTAAATGGAAGTTTCTTTATTTTACAGTCACCCTTCCATTCTCACAGACTTGAAGTCTGCGGTTTTATATATTTACGAAGGGGTGACCTCCATTTAAATCAATATTTGCCCCATTCAAGCCTACGGGGCTTGACTATTTGCGAATCTCCGTTTTTGCCGACTGTACTTTCCTGTTGAAAAAAGGGCCGACTGGCTCCAAACTTGGGCCGGGACATTCACAAAGGGTTAAAAACCGTGAATGTCTCGGCAAAAAGCGGGATATGGCAACCCTAGCTATATGGCTTAGCTGTTTTTGCTTCATTGCAAATCAACAGTGCTACATTTGCTAAAACTGTTTTCAGCTTCTGCCATAGAAACTAACCATTTTTTTTAAAAAAAATGCAAGCGTCATTACATTTCACTAAAAATTAGTTGCGGTTTTTCCTGATTTGTTGTTGTGTGCCTGCAAGTAATTTCTGATTTTATGGTGGTTCTCTCAACCTCAGAGGATGGCAATGGCAAACCCCTTCTGAAGAAACTTCCCAAGAAAACCCTGTGATAGGTTCATCTTAGGGTTGCCGTAAGTCAAAAATGACTTGGAGGCACACAACAACAATTCATCATTATTCAAAAACAGCACTGTTAGCATTTAAAAGTACTAAAAATGGCTGAAATTTTTGTGGAAATTTTTAAGTAAATGGAGTGGAAACATGATTTTTAACAAAAGCATTCCAAAACTCTGAAACAATCAATGTGTTTTCTTACAGACCAAAAGTTTTACCCTAGTAGAATGGCTACATTCTACCCAGAAAATTATCCCAAAGAATATTCTTACCTGGTTCCCATTCTGCACACTGTTGACCATCCTTGTGAAGCGAATAATGGAGCTGTCCCTTTGCCTTGAAGGTGGCAAATGAACTTCATCAGGTGGAGCTAGCTGACTCAATAGCAAGTTGCCTTGCAGTTTAGGGCCATCATTTCTAGGTGAAATCTGGTCATCAGATAGTCTTTTTGATTCTTGTTGCTTGATGTCAGAGGCTTGAGCAATAAGAGAGCTCCCAGGTGGAGCAGCAGCCTGTTCCAGGAGGCTCAAAGGTGCTTTTGCTTCATTTCCCATCAAGACCTAGAACAGAAAATTGCTAGAAAACCATTGTTCCCCTAACTGCAGTAGGTTCAGAAAATGGGACCTGTAACAAACTATTCTAGTGAACATAAGCTATCAAGAAGCTTCCTGATGAAGCGGACTAAATGCTATGTGTGGGGTACCCCTATAGCCCCCCAAAGGAGTGTCTACCCCTTCTACTCTTGAGAGGGTAATTTCATGAGAAGGATGACCCATAGTAGAATAGAGGAAACAACTCTATGGAGTTTATCACATGGAAGAAAATTAGGAGTTTAAACAGTAATTAACCTGTGAAAATCGTGCAATTGACATTCAAACGTGATTAAAATGAGATTAACACAAGAGCCATTATCCCGTGAACAACCAGGGAATAACCAGGCAATAAACAGCAAAAAGTCGTTCACGGGAAAATCCTGCGAATGATTTGCTGCTGTTTCTTACCTGGTTATTCACGGGATAATGGCACTTTAATCACATTTCATCTCGATGTCGTGTCAAAACCATTAGCGCTATTGCGGGATTATCACGGGTTATTCACGGGATGATAGCACTTTGAACACGACGTCGTGGGAAAACTATTAGTGCAATTGCAGGATTATAATGGGTTAATCACTGTTTATACTTCCAATTGTCCCCTGTCTGATATACACCTATGTTGCTTGGACCATTAATCTATACACTCGTCCCTCCACATTTGCGGCTTTGACTTTTGCGCATTTGATTATTCACAGATTTTATTAATATTCTCTCTCTAGGAATATCTAGTTCCTCCAGCACAACTCTATGGTCAACTTTAACCAAAAGTCGCACTGGAGGCCCTACAGATTCCTAGAGAGAACACTCCAGTGCAATTCTATAGTCAATGTCTGGCAGATGTTGACCACAGAGTTACACTGGAAGACCTAGAGATTCCTAGAGAGGTGTTCTCTCAGGTAAAAACATAGTGTTTGTGATATTTGCAGTTTTTCTACATTCATGGGGGTCCTGTGCCCCTAACCCTACCAAATGTGGAGGGACAAGTGTAGTTTCAAATTGAAGTATCTTCAGGTCTATGCACTGGTTAGGAAAGTCTGCCACCTACTTATTGGAGTACTGCAACTTCAAAAACAGAGTCAAGGGTAAATTTATGTTAACCTATCTTGCAAAACAGTACCTAGGTACAACTCCACAAGGCTCCCCTCAGCATGCATGCTGGTTTCAAGTTGCTAAGTGGCCTTAAAGCCATGGCACAGATAGACAGACACACTTTCTCGTTCATTATGATGATTATGGACAAAAAATAAAATAAATACAAGACTAGCCTTTCTACTCTCCCTACAGAGGTGAGAAGGTAAACAAGACCACACCTTTGACCTATCGACTTTCAATGGGCCAAGAGCTGGTGCCAGTGGCTGCTCCTTTGCCAGTGGCTTCTGCTGTCCTTTCACCACAGCCATCTCCTTGAAACTTGGCATCTTCTGAAGGGTTTCCTTAAGCTGTCTGAACTCATCAATCTGGACCTGGATGAAGAACAAAAAGAAAGCACCCGAGGGCATCTGAATGCCTACTTTCTCCTACTACTTTCTCCTACTACTTTCCCAACAGTGGAATTCCCTTCCAGAGAAAGGTAGGCTGGCTCAGCTCTCCTTTTGCCAAGAGACTGTTGAGTTTATCTCACGGTACTTTCAGGAACAGGAACTGAACAGAACGGAACGGCACGGAATGGGGCAAGAATGCAAGTTACCGCACAGAAGAATGCTGCTGATGCTGCCAGGAGTCCCCAAGCCATTCCCTAGCCGAACATGGGGTGAGAACGCAAGTTACCGCACAGGAGAACGCCGCCGATGCAGCCAGGAGTCCCCAAGCCGTTCCCAATCTGAACATGGGGTGAAAATGCAAGTTATCGCACAAGAGAATGCCGCCGATGCCGCCAGTCCCCAAGCCGTTCCCTAGTCGAACATGGGGTGAGAATGCAAGTTATCACACAAGAGAACGCCGCCACCAATGCCGCCAGGCTAGGGAATGGCTAGGGGACTCCTGGCGGCATCGGCGGCATTCTCTTGTGTGGTAACTGCCGTTCTCACCCCATTCCATGCTGTTCCATTTTGTTCAGTTCCTGTTTCTGAAAGTGCTGTGAGATAAACTCAAAAGACTTTTTATTCAAACACACAATGAGTCATTGGTTCCAGGAAATCCTTTTGTGGGAACCTTTTTTACTTTGTTATGTTTTTAAACTGTTTTGTAACTTTAAAACTTCAATGGCATTTTAATATGATGTCTGGTTTAATTCTGTTTTAACTTTCTTATTATTATTATTATTGGGGCAGCAAATTTTGTGGCAAAAAAGTCTGATAAGATCAGGATGCCGCCCGAATTAAGATTAAACCAGAGAGAGGTAAACCGATTTAAAAAGCCAAGCAATAGATTCCTTTGTTTCAATAAGCAGCTGGCTGAAGTGATTTCAGAAACACATTAAAAATGCTACCAACATTGAGAAAACAAAGGGAGAAAAAGTTTATATATACACACACACACACACACTTTTTCTCCCTTTGTTTTAGCATCTTTGAAAGCATGTTGGGTCTCATACCAGAAGAGAGGTGGGATACTCAATCAATCCTTTGAGAGAGAAAATATCAATTCCTCTCCATGAGAAAAGATTGTTCTTAGGGGGCTGAAAGTATGGATAATTTCAGAGCTTATCGCATTACCCTTTAAAGGTAGTCACCCCAGAAGGAAGGTGCTGGGAGGTGGCAGTAAGGTATTGGAGGAAAGACCTAAGTTTGATGCAGCCTACCATGTCAGCCTAATGTTTTCAAGGGGCACTGTCCCATTGTCAGTATTGTGGGGGGGGGGGGGGTGGGATTAAGTTTCAACTATTGATCCACTTGACTTTTGTATTTGGAATGGGGACATCAACTCATTCTTTGCCTCAGGCAGCAAAATGTCTTGGGCCTTCTTGAAAGAAACCTACCTGCAAAACTTACCTGAGCGCTGAGAAGTTGTGAATGAACATCCTGATGGGCTTTCCGAAGCAGCTTACTTTCTTCTCTCAACTTGTAAACTGTATCTACAACACACACACACACACAAAACAGAACAATTAAGAACAGCACTTAACATTTCACAGCTAATGCAAGGAGAAATGCTAAGTTAGCTCCAGCAAATATTGCATTTCACAAAAAAATTCTCCAAGGTAGTAGCTCAGTGGCGTTGATGCTACATAGCATTTTATTTCTCCAAGGAGAAGAATACTTGTACCCCACTCCTGCCTTTACACCATTTATAAGCCTTCCATTAAGTACAATGAAAGTGAGCAATTTAAAATATTAAGTAGGGCTTCTATAAGAGACAACATGATGTAATGTAGTGGTCTGAGTGTTAGATGAGGATTTGGGAGACCAGGATTGAAATCCCTGCTCAGCCATGGAAACTCACCGGGTGACATTCGGCAAGTCACAATCTCACCGGAAGGCAATGGCAAACCCACCCCAAACAAAGGCTAGAAAATCCTAGGATAGGACTGTCAAAAGCTGGAGTTGAACTAAAGGCATGTAACAAAAATAACAAAATAAAATCTACCTTGGAGCTAAGTTTTCTACCTTAGTGAATGGTCACTATTAATAAAGTTATCCTCTATTTCTGTTCTTCCTCCATTTCACTTCCCTTTTTGTTTAAAACAACTAAAAAGATGGGGTTGCCTTAGAGTCACCATAAGTCAGCAATGCCTTGAAGGCACACATCAACAACAGAGCTGCTGTATCTACTTGGTTAAATACAGTGTTGTGGTTAAGAGACAAAACTACAAATTAGGAAGTGTCTTTGAGACTAACTGAAAGAAAGAAATTGGCAGCTTGAGCTTTCGTACACTTCAATCTACTTCTTCAGATGCATTTCGTAGACTGAAGTCTACATAAGCTCATGCTGCCAACTTCTTTCTTTCATTGAGTCTCAAAGGTGCTCCAAGATAATTTCATAATCACAAAAAGTCAACATGGGTTTCAGAGAAACAAGTCATGCCAGACAAATCTGATCTCTTTTTTTGATAAAATTACCAGCTTGGTAGATGAAGGGAATGCTGTGGATATAGTATATCTTGATTTCAGTAAGGCCTTTGACAAGGTTCCCCATGACATTCTTGCAAACAAGCTGGTAAAATGTGGGCTAGACAAAGTAACTGTTACATGGATTTGTAATTGGTTGACTGGTCGAATGCAAAGGGTACTGAACAATGGCTCCTTTTCAACTTGGAAAGAAGTGACCAGTGGGGTGCCACAGGGCTCTGTCCTGGGCCCAGTGCTATTCAATATCTTTATTAATGACTTGGATGACGGTATTGGGGGCATAGTTATCAAATTTGCAGACGACACCAAATTAGGAGGAGTAGCTAATACCCCAGAGGACAGGATCAAAATTCAAAATGACTTGAACAGACTAGAAAGCTGGGCCAAAGCTAACAAAATGAAATTCAACACGGAGAAATGTAAGGTACTGCACTTAGGGTGGAAAAACGAAAAGCACAGATATACAATGGGGGACACCTGGCTGAATGAGACTACGTGTGAACGGGATCTAAGAATCCAGGTGGACCATAAGTTGAACATGAGTCAACAGTGCGATGCAGCAGCTAAAAAGGCCAATGCAATTTTAGGCTGCATCAGTAGAAGTATAGTGTCTAGATCAAGAGAAGTAATAGTGCCACTCTATTCTGCTTTGGTCAGGCCTCACCTGGAATAATCCTGTGTCCGGTTCTGGGCCCCACAATTCAAAAAGGATGTGGAGAAACTGGAGCGTGTCCAAAGGAGGGCAACTAAAATGGTGAAGGGTCTGGAAACCAAGCCCTATGAGGAACAACTTAGGGAGCTGGGGATGTTTAGCCTGGAGAAGAGAAGGCTGAGAGGTGATATGATAGCCGTGTTTAAATATTTGAAGGGATGTCATATCGAGGAGGGAACAAGCTTGTTTGCTGCTGCTCCAGAGACTAGGACCCGAAACAATGGTTGCAAGCTGCAAGAAAAGAGATTCCACCTCAACATTAGGAGGAACTTCCTGACAGTAAAGGCGGTTCGACAGTGGAACACATTTCTCCCTCGGAGAGTGGTGGAGTCTCCTTCCTTGGAGGTCTTTAAGCAGAGGCTGGATGGCCATCTGTCGGGGATCTTTGATTGGGAGTTCCTGCATGGCAGGGGGGTTGGACTATCCAAATATAGAATAGCAATGATACTCATTATTTGTTACTGTTGCTATAAGTATTACTGATTTTAAATACTACTGTATTTTTCGCCCTATAGGGCGCTCCGGCATATTGGGCGCACCCAATTTTTAAGGGGGAAAATCCAAGAAAAAAGGATTCCTCCCTTTAGCCGGAGGCCGGGCTGGTGCTGGGATTGGAGACCGATCCCAGCACCAGCCCATTGAACTGAGGTCGCGGGGGGGGGGAAGGAGGGCTTCTTCCCCCCGCGACCTCAGTCTTTGAATGGGCTGGTGCCGGGATCGAAGCGATCCCGGCCCCAGCCGATTGAAGACTGAGGCCGGCGGGGGAAGGAGCCTTCCTTCCCCCCCCCCCCGCCTCGGTCTTGGAATGGGCTGGTGCCGGGATCGTTTCGATCCCGGCACCAGCCCATTCCAAGACTGAGGCCGGGGTGGAAGGAGGGCTCCTTCTCCCCCCGGCCTCAGTCTTTCAATGGGCTTGTGCCGGGATCGAAACGATCCCGGCACAAGCCCATTCCAAGACTGAGGCCGGGGTGGAAGGAAGGCTCCTTCTCCCCCCCCGGCCTCAGTCTTTCAATGGGCTTGTGCCGGGATCGAAACGATCCCGGCACAAGCCCATTCCAAGACTGAGGCCGGGGTGGAAGGAGGGCTCCTTCTCCCCCCGGCCTCAGTCTTTCAATGGGCTTGTGCCGGGATCGAAACGATCCCGGCACAAGCCCATTCCAAGACTGAGGCCGGGGTGGAAGGAGGGCTCCTTCTCCCCCCCCGGCCTCAGTCTTTCAATGGGCTTGTGCCGGGATCGAAACGATCCCGGCACAAGCCCATTCCAAGACTGAGGCCGGGGTGGAAGGAGGGCTCCTTCTCCCCCCGGCCTCAGTCTTTCAATGGGCTTGTGCCGGGATCGAAACGATCCCGGCACCAGCCCATTCCAAGCACCAGTCCAAGCACTTCGATCCCAGCACCAGCCCATTCCAAGCACTTCGATCCCAGCACCAGTCCATTCAAAGACTGAGGTCGCGGGGGGAAGGAGGGCTCCTTCTCCCCACGGCCTCGGCCCCTTCGCCCTATAGGGCGCACTCACTTCCCCACGCATATTTAGGGGAAGAAAAAGTGCGCCCTATAGGGCGAAAAATACGGTAATTGTTTTAAAGAACAATGAATAGGTTTTTTTTTTATAAAAACAATAACTTAACTGACAAAAAGTGTCCAGGCAACAGATTTTCAATATATTTGTTCAATACAAGTATTTATTTAAACCACCTATACATTGCAAAGGCAGTCTTTAAAAGAGGCATCATACCTTCCTTTACATACATAGGAATGACTCTCCCGGCACCTTTTTGGAAGAGACATCTCCCCTATCACACAAGGAAGAATACTACTTCTAAAACCATCTGAGAAAAGGGATTTTTCTCTCTCTCTCTCTCACACACACACACACAGAGTGAGATGTCTCTTACAAAATAATATCAGTTATAACATAGGTTTGCATCATAAAATCACAGAATCATAGAGTTGGAAGAGACCACCAGAGCCATCCAGTCCAACCCCATTCTGCCATGCAGGAACTCTCAATCAAAGCATCCCCGACAGATTACCATCCAGCCTCTGTTTAAAGACCTCCAAGGAAGGAGACTACACCACTCTCCGAGGGAACATCTTCCACTGTCAAACAGCTCTCACTGTCAGGATTTTCCTCCTAATGTTGAGGTGGAATCTCTTTTCCTGTAGCTTGAATCCATTGCTCTGCTTCCTATTCTCTGGAGCAGCAGAAAACAAGCTTGCTCCCTCCTCAATATGACCTCCCTTCAAATACTTAAACAGGGATATCATATCATCTCTTAACCGTCTCTTCTCCAGGCTAAACATACCCAGTTCCCTAAGTCATCATCTAAACCAAATAAAAGTTTCTTACCATATGTGAACATAATCAAACGATTAACAGAAAGGTAAGGTGTACATCTGGGCAGTAAAAAGAGAAATGTGCTACTGATCCTATACTCACCCTGCAAACCCAGTATCTCACTATCCTTCTCCCGCTGAAGCTGGGCATATTTTTGGTTGTGGGTTTCCACTATTTTGCGATGCTCCAATTTCAGCCCATTGTGCTGTAGCTGTAAATCAACCAGTTGTTTCTTGACTTCTTCATGTTGGTTCTGGTTAGGGAAAAATAACAAAGAATTAGGGAGCCTCTGTGTGTTACAAGCAAAATACGAGGGGAGTGGATGTTGATTCCCGGTCCGCTTTCATTCTGAAATATTTCAGCTCATGACAAAAATTTGGTTCCTGCTTCTGCCTCCAAAAGTAGAGGGAGGTAGCATACAGTCTGCCAGTGCTCTTGGCTGTGTATGTGTTTTTAAATGATTTTATTTCTCATATTTAAACATCTAAAAATACTTTTTTCTTTTTTTAAATTTTTATAAGCTCTATTGTATAAAAACATCAATAAACAATCCACAATCAATAGTTCAAGCACATAATTAACATTACATACCAACTTACAGTCTTACAATCTTACCATTTTACACATCCTTTTCCCTCAAATTATACCTTTCTCTTCCTCTCATTACTTCCTCCTTCTTCTCTCCTTCCTTTCACCTCTCCTCTCCTCTTCTTTCCAATTTCTTCTCCTCTCACCTTCACCTTACATTTCTCTTTCTTATACTCCATTCTTCTACTCATTCAACCACATACTCACACCTTCTTCTACTTACCTTCATCCCTTCTTCTACCTTCTATAACCTAAACATCTAAAAATACTTTTCCACAACTAAAGTTTATACATTTGAGACATCATCCTAAACAATACTATTGTACTTCCAAAATGTTCCTTTGACAACAAATACCTTTGTTCATACTCTTATATCATACATCTTTTTCTGCTACCACCGTTTAACCCCAGCTCTGTTCCACAAATTTGGTAATCCTACCCGAATGTCATATCTTATAATCATCTTGTCTTTTCCCACATATAATTCCTTACCATTCCTTTAGTTCTGCTTGCTCTACTCCAACCATCTTCTCTTACTATATTCTTTCATTGGAGACCATTCCTTATCTACCCTTTATTAGGTCCTTCTGATTCAGGAGAGCAGTGCTCTTGGCTGTTTTGGCAATCCCCGCCATCTCCATTTCCCAACGTGGATAGAACCACTCCACCTAAATTTGGCACTGCCACACACAAAAACTCTGTTCAACTTTTCTTATTCCTTCTGGAATAAGACGTCCTGCCCTCCCAATCTACAGGGCTGTATTATGTGTGAAGATGCCGTGGAACATTCCTGGACCACAGAAGACAGCTGGTGTTAAGCCCTTACTAAAGCATTCTTCCAGTAAAGAGGAACATGAGCTCCATGACTCCGAGGAAACTTGCTCTTTTGTGGACTCAGGATCCTAGGGGTGCACAAAGCTGCACAGGACAGGAACATTGTGAGCACAGAGTTAAGAGAATGTGCCTACTCCTAGTCGTAACAGTGACCTAGTTGAAGGTACAGGTTCCACTCAAGGCTATCAGCATGGGAGTTGTGGCTTCCTTGGGAGTGAATGTTCTCCTTGAGACGGTGCCTCTGCTCTCTGGCATTAGGAGGAATAGCTAATATCCCAGAGGACAGGATGAAAGTTCAAAATGACCTTAATAGATTAGAAAGCTGGGCCAAACTAACAAAATGAATTTCAACACGGAGAATTGTAAGGTACTGCACTTAGGGCAAAAAAATAAAATAAAAAATGAAATGCATAGATATAAGATGGGGGACACCTGGCTTAATGCGACTAAGTGTGAAAGGGATCTAGGAGTCCTAGTAGACTACAAGTTGAACATGAGTCAACAATGTGATGCCGCAGCTTAAAAGGCCAATGCAATTGCCATCGTGTCACTTTATTCTGCTTTGGTCAGGGCCCACCTGGAATACTGTCCGGACGAATGCACTAAATAAGAATATGAGCAAAAGAAGATGGAGAACTGCAATGCATGATATGGGAGAGTTACTGGCAAGCGAAGAGAGGATTCTAAACTGCTGATGTTGGCGTTGTCCCTAAACAAGGACAAGAGATGCAGATGCCTGTGTTATCCATGGAAGAGCAGGTCATTCAGATGTTTGGGCTAAGACTGATAAGACTTGGAGTGCTTTCTACATCAACGGAAAAGAACCAGAAAAGGGATGGTTTGAACGTTTATGGGCAGAAGCCAAAAGGGTGGAGGTTGCCCAATACTATGCAAAGACCTTAAAAGATGAGATTTTCCCAACTAGCAGTGTGTTCCTGATCCGGTAATAGGACTTCCATCAAGTGCCACTTGGTGTTTGTGTGTGAGTATATGTATGAATGTGTATGTGTGTAAGAGCTCTCTTGATACTTAAAATGATTGTCTTATTTGTTATGTCTTAATAAAAGTTACATGCATAGTGGTCAAACCCAGATCTGGTTTCCCATGTGTCTATATTGAAAATCCTATAGTCTAGGGTAGCTAAATTTCTCTCAGGATCAAAAGAACAACAGAGAACCTCGGTTCATGACACGGTCACCTCTCCGTGAATATGCAAAACCGTGGACTTCAAGTCCATGAGAATGGAGGGGCGACTGTACATCTATCCACAGTCTTTTCGTTCTGTTATATAAAGCAGTGCTAGGCTACCTTCCTTCTGCCTTGCATCATTAACATTTTAAAATGGAAAAGCTAGAATCTGTAGCCAAATCAGGCTTTTTAAAATCATAGGGTGCCCACTGAGAATCTATCAACAACAAGGAATTAATTAATGTGTGTTAGGTGATGCTGAGTGCAACATAGGTTAGCGTTTTTCCTCCCCATCCCACCCCATCCACCTCTCCTTTCTATTCAGGCTTATTAAAAGCTTTGACAAAAACAAAACTGAACACCTTGCCAAGATGTCCAGGTCTGGAGATTTACTGCAGCTTAGTTGCTGTAACTTTTGTTTTGGCAGATTGGTCAGGAGGAGTCAGTTTGTTCCAAGAGTGGGCAGACTTCACCCCTTGTGTGATATATATACTTCTGTTGATATAGCCTAGAATCACATTGGCCTTTTTAGTTGCCACATCACACTATTGACTCATGTTCAACTTGTGGTCTACTAGGACTCCTAGATCCCTTTCACACATAGTCCCGTTAAGCCAGGTGTTCCCCATCCTAGATCTATGCATTTCATTTTTTCTACCTAAGTGCAGTACCTTACATTTCTCCGTGTCGAACTTCATTTTGTTAGCTTTGGCCCAGCTTTCTAATTATTCTGGTCATTTTGAATTTGTCACCAGTATGCAGATGACACCCAATTCAATCTCTACTTTTCATCTGATTTCAAGGAAGCTGTCTCTGTACTGAACCAGTGCCTGCTGTCAGTAATGAACTGGATGAAGGTGAACAAATTGAAACTTAAAACCAGGCAAGACAGAGATGCTCCTGGTCAGTTGTAAGGCAGATCAGAGAACAGGGACTCTGCCTATGCTGGATGGGGTTACATTCCTCCTGAAATCTCAGGCTTGCAGTTTGGGGTGCAACTGGATTCATCTCTGAGTCTGGATGCCCAGGTCTCAGCAGTGGCCAGGAGTGCCTTTGAGAGAATGTGGGGCTGGAGAAGAGTGCTGAGGATCCCATGGACAGACAAAAGGACAAACAAATGGGTCCTTGAACAGATCAAGCCAGAAATCTCCCTGGAAGAAGCCAAGATGCCTAAACTGAGACTGTAGTACTTCATAGATATCATGAGAAGAGAGGACTCTTTGGGAAAGACAATAATGCTGGTGAAGGTGGAGGGAAGGAGGAAGAGAGGAAGACCACATGCTAGATAAATGGACTCTATGAAGGAGGTCACTTTGGGTATTAAGGTTGCAGGATTTAAGCAGAGCAGTGGAGGACAGAGGGTCTTCTTCTTGGAGATGTCTCATCCATAGGGCCACTATGAGTCGAGATCGACTCAAGGTTAGTTAACAACAAACAACAAAGAGTCATTTACCTTTAGTATCTTATGCTGTGAGCTCAAAGCACCATATCTGTTCATGGAATCTTGCTGAAACGAAAAGACCAAAATAACAGGTATTATCATTTTCATCAAAAGGACTCCTTGGACCTTGACCCCCATTTTCCTGCTAATTTTGCATTTATGGGGGACGGTCTCTACTTCAGGCAGAGAGATGGACTATAGAGGTCAGCGGGAAAGCATCTTCTCTATATGCAGAATGTCATAGATTCAATCCCCAATTAGAAAAATCAAGGAGCAGGGCATGCTACCTGCTGAAGATCCTGGAGCACCATGTCATACCAGACAAAGCTGTGTTACATAAAGAGTTTGACCTGGTTTAAGGAAGTTTCCTGTATTTCTAAAGAAGTTGAAATACTTGTCTGGGTAGAATATTTCAACTATCATCCCCTATAAATTCAGCTAAGTGAAATCTGGGAGGAAATGGACTTCTTGGTTTGTCCTGCTGCTTACTTAAAGCTCATATGATAGTTTATTAAGCCAGGATCAGATAATCTGTACATGGCTATTAAACTACAAGTTAAGTAAACTTGGCCAGCACTCAATACAGTACTGTGCAGTAAGTATTAATTGTCAACCCAGTACAATGAAAGAAACCATCTGCATTACTTCTTCAGGGGTGTGTTGATACAAATGCTCATATGAAACTAGTTTACCCACCTTTTCTTTATTGAGGGCTTCCTGTGCCTCTAACTTATATACTAAAAAATCTAAAAGGAAAACAAAGAGAGAGAAAAGATTAGTGAGAATTTGAGTTTTCTGGAATCTGGTTTTCATTTTAAAGGAGACGCCAGCCAGATGCCTAAGAACATAATAGGATGGAATGTGCCCATTATTAAAAAAAATCCCTGGAAAAGCAAATTAAGTCTTTAAAAAGTCAAATGTCTTCTCCATCATTGCACTGCAAATAAGGGAAAAGAAAGGAAATGAAAGAAAGAAATGAAAGAGGACAATAATGTGGGGGAAAACACCCTGCATCATTAGAAAAACTATTATTATTATTATTATTATTATTATTATTATTATTCCATACAAATATATTACAATATAATATAACACAGTCTAAAAATCCCAGAACCCACCCGCCCCTTTAAAAAGTATTAAACAAATTATACATTAAAACATGTTTAAAAATCTCACCAAAACATACAATAACAGACAATAGCAGAGAATGGGAAGGAGAAGATGGGTTAACTCCTGAGGCTGGGAAGTCTAGTCGGGAAAGGCCTGCCAGAAGAGATCCGTCTCGACAGCCTTTTTAAAGCTGCTTAAGGTCGTAATCTGACGGATCTCGTTCCATAATCTGGGAGCGGTAGCCGAAAATGCCCTCTGGGAGGTTGCGGACAGCCTCATTTTTATCGGCTGCAGCAGGTTCCTCCCAAACGACTGAAGTGTGCGGGGCAGATTGTATGGGAGGAGGCGGTCCCGAAGATAGGATGGACCCAAGGTAATAACTTTAAAGGTAATAACCAACACCTTGTACTGTGCCCGGAAAGTAATAGGCAGCCAGTGAAGAGACTTTAATACAGGTGTTACATGGTCTCTCCTCGATGTACCCGAAACCAACCTGGCTGCCATGTTCTGTACTAATTGGAATTTCTGGACCAAACACGAGGGTAGCCCCATGTAGAGCACATTACAGAAGTCAAGGCAGGAGGTACCAGCACATGTACCACAGTTTTGAGATCCCTTACTTCCAGGAAAGGGCGCAGCTGGCGTATCAGCCAAAGCTGATAGCAGGTGCTCCTGACCATTGCATTTACCTGATTAGTCATCTGGAGCAACGGATCCAGAAGTGACGGATCCAGGAGCACCCCCAGACTGCGAACACAGTCCTTCACAGAGAGTGTGACCCCGTCCAGGACTGGAGCTTGTATCCCAATACCCGGATTTGGGGCCGCTACTGTGAGTACCTCCGTTTTATCTGGATTCAGTCTCAATCTGTTTTTCCTCATCCAGTCCATTACTGCCTTAAGACAGTCATTGAGAGTTGGGACGCCATCTGAAGTTGAGGCTGAAGACCGAGACATGGAGAAATATATCTGGGTGTCATCAGCGTACTGATAACACCCCGCCCCATGTCTCCGAATGATCTCTCCCAACGGCTTCATATATATATTGAACAGCATCGGGGACAATTTGGCACCTTGTGGGATGCCACAATTAAGCTCTTTTTTTTGCGGAGCGACTGTCCCTGAGCCTCACCTTCTGGAATATGCCTGAGAGGAAGGAACGGAACCACTGCAATGCCGTGCCTCTGATTCCTAACCTTCTCAGGCGATCCAAGAAGATGTTACGATCTATTGTGTCGAAAGCCGCTAAGAGGTCTAGGAGCAGCCATGCAAAAGATATCACGCTTATGACATGACATTGCCCTTATGGCATGATGTCGCACTTATGACATGATGTTACGCTTACGACATGACGGGCGCGCTTATGACATGACGTTGTGCTTATCCTATCATTGTCCCATCACTGAAGTGGAATTGTCCTGTTTGTCATTTTGTATTAACGGGAGTTTACATTCATACAATTCTACGTAAAAGATGTGACAAAGCGTGATGTCTCTCAAACGCTTTTGCGCGGTCGTGGTAGGGATGAGAGAGCGATCTGTTTCGCTCCCAACCCCATCCTCTGCCCGTTTGATAATCTCCCCAATCTAATCCTGGCCGGCTGCAGCAAACATTTCAATCCAGAGGATCTGAGTGTACAGGATGGATTGTACGGAAGAAAGCAAAACGAAACTGAGAAGTAGCTTGACTGGTGGGGATACCTACGGTAGGCAGGAAGAGCAGGGCTTTCACCAAGCTACTGTGCTCTAGAACTTTCTGAGGGGGATCTCTACCCAGGTGCAATAAGCCTATTGTGTAAAGCACAGAGAACACAAAAAAAGAACAAGGGCCTCCACAGGACAGAATATCTTGCCTTGCCTTGCCTTGCTTTCCCTTGCCTTGCTTTGCCTCGCCTTGCCTTGCCTTGCTTTCCTTTCCTTTGCCTTGCCTTGGCCTTGCCTTGCCTTGCCTTGCTTTCCCTTGCCTTGCCTTGCCTTGGCCTTGCCTTGCTTTGCTTTGCCTTGCCTTGCTTTCCTTTCCTTTCCTTTGCCTTGCCTTGCCTTGCCTTGCCTTGCTTTCCCTTGCTTTCCTTTGCTTTGCTTTGCCTCGCCTTGCCTTGGCCTTCCTTTGCCTTGCTTTGCCTTGCCTTGCCTTGCCTTGCCTTGCTTTCCATTGCTTTCCTTTCCTTTGCCTTGCCTCGCCTTGTCTTGGCCTTGCTTTGCCTTGCCTTGCCTTGCCTTGCCTTGGCCTTGCCCAAGACATTTTGCTACTCGAAGCAAAGCAGAAGGTGGCAACCTAACCATCTCTCAAATAGTGTTATGGTAAATTCCAAATGACAGGCACTCACCACGATATCCCAACTGTGGAGGACTCAGAAATGCAGGAAACTATATTGACACATATCAACAAACTGGTACTGGGCTCTTTCCTCTATATCAGGAGCAGGTCTTTTGCAAAGCCTCTTTTGCATTACATCAGGGACAGCTCATGAGTTATTGCCTGGGAAAATATGTTCTGCCACCTGCTATCATGAGAAATACAGCTAATTTCAGAAGGAACAGGATGCAGATTTTTTAAAATATATATATATATATATTTATATCCTGTCTGACACAAAAAGATTTCAGAGTTAAGTATGGGCAACAAAAGAGCCTAACACATTTCCTAATATATCAAGGAACTCATATATCAAAGAACTATAATACAGTCAAGCTCTGATCGCGAGGCTCCATAGCCTTTAATGAAAAACAAGTTTTAAGTTGGTGCCAAAGTAAGGCCAGCATCACTGTCAAATGGTTGCCCATGGAGAGGGCATTAAATAGTTGGAGGACCACAGCAGAAATGCCCCTCTCCTACATTGACATATAATGTATTTTACTCACTGGAAGGACACAGAGAAGGGACTCCCTGGCAGATTTCTACAGTCAGGCAGGTACTCCTTTGAGTATCAGAGTCCCGAGCCATTTAGGACCTTAAATGTCACCACCAGGACCCTAAATTCAATCTAGAAAAATATGAACAGCCACTGCAATTCCTTCAAAGCTGGTGTTCTGCATTTTTTATAGAGTGTTCCCGGTCAGCAATCTAGATGCTATATATTTCCTTGGCTGTAGCCTTTGTGTTTCCAAGGTGGCCCTATGTAGAGCTGTAGTGGTTTGAGTGTTGGACTATGACGCTGGAGACCAGGGTTCAATTCCCCGCTCAGCCATGGAAACCTGAAGGGTGACCTTGAGCAAGGCACATGCTCTCAGCCTTAGGGGAAGGCAATGGCAAAGCACCTCTGAACAAATCTTGCCAAGAAAACTGTAATGGGGGTCACCTCAGGGTTGCCATAAGTCAGAAACAACTTGAAGGCAAACAACACCACAACACCTCGGAGTCTGGTGGAGTCTCCTTCTTTGGAGATCTTTAAACAGAGGCTGGATGGCCATCTGTTGGGGATGCTTTGATTTTGAGTTCCTGCATGGCAGAATGGGGTTGGACTGGATGGCCCTTGGGGTCTCTTCCAACTCTATGATTCTATGTTTCTATGATTCACCTTCCTTTTCCTATTGAATAAAATCCTCCAAATAATCCTTCAGGCTAGCCAACTCACCTTCTTTTGTCTTCTTGTGTTCTCCTCTCTCCTTCTGCAAAGATCGCTCTAGACGGGATCTGTGTTCATAAACAACTGCAGCCAGAGAGGAAGAATAAAGGATAAAGAAACATCAACACGAGAAACATGCCTTCACATAGTCACAAGTGATTATCGGCACAGGGATGAATAATCCACATTCTGTCCTAGGAAACCTGGCTTCTGTAGCCAGAGAAGAGTGATAAAAACTCATATTTTGCATAATTTTAGTCTGCCATTTTTGTCTTTATCTTCCATATTTAATTTTGCTTTTTGCTCATAATGGATAAGATAGCAGCTGAAGCCTCTAACTTTTGGAAATGTTATTCAGCAACAACCCTGCTTTCTGAAATTCCAGTCTAAATGGCATCAAGAGTATCTTCTGACATGTTGGAGGAGCCTCCCAGTCCCTACTATTGAAATGAAATTGCAGCCCAGCCAGTTTCTATAGAAGGAGGGAAGAAACAGATGCCAAGTGTCCCTTGCCTCAGGCAGTAAAATGTCTTGATCCATTCTGGTCCCCCAAATCCATAGAAAGATACCAGATCCCTCAAGTGCCTTGGATCACTGCCCTAAGGACAGCCCAGGAAAGTAGAAAGGCAACACCAATGATAAAGCTGTTCTAGGAAACCCATGCTGAAACAACGTCTAATATATTTGTGATGATCTCAAATGCATGGTGTAGTGGTTTGAGTGTTGAATTTCGACTCTGGAGACCTGGGTTCAAATCCCTGCTCAGTCATTGAAACTCACTGGGTGCCCCTGGACAAGTCACGCTCTCTCAGCCTCAGAGTAAGGTTAAAGCAAACCCACTCTGAACAAATTCTGCCATGAAAACCTTGTGATAGATTCACCTTAGAGTCACCATAAGTCAGAAACAACCTGAAAACACACAACAACAACAATGACAATAACAAATCTCACTATGCTTCCTTGATGGACAGTTTCCCCGATGTCCCAAATTTCATCATCTTGGACTCACTGACTCCTGAAGGCTGCATAGGGTTGCCATCTGGCCTCAATCCAGCAAACCATCTATATCTCAGCCACATTTTAATCTTGGTTCTTGCGAATTTTGTAGAAGGATTATTTGAACACACTTAAGAGACACTAAACATATTGAAAAAAGAATTGTACAAGAACATTTTGCCACACTGATCTCTCAAAGTCCCAGACTTTTTCAGTGGAATAATTGGATGCAGGGGAAAGAACCTCAAAATGAAAATACCCAACCAACCCATGTTACTCCCCTGAAATGTTTTCCTTCTCCTGGTCATGATTCCTCTTTTAATCACTAAGCCATATTAATCAGTTTTACTAATATCTGATTTTCCTAGGAAAAGAGCTGACAAACCTGGGGAAAGTGAGAAAACCCCAAGTAGCTAGACCTGGAACACCTTCTAAGGAGGATCCAAGAAGAAAGTGCAAAGGCAGGTTTAATGCTGAACATCAAGAAAACTAAAATAATGACCACCGAAGAGGACCTTCACAAGTTCAACCTAGACAATGAAGAAATGGAAAGAGTAAAAGAATTCCCGCATCTGGGATCAAATATTGAAAGAAATGGGGACTGCAGCCAGGAAGACTAAGAATGGGACAGCCAAAAGGACAAACAAGCGGGTCCTAGAGCAGATCAAGCCAGAGATATCTGTAGAAGCCCAGATGACCAAACTGAGACTAATGTACTTTGGAGACATCATGAGAAGAGAGGACTTTTTGGAAAAGACAATAATGCTGGGGAAGGTGGAGGGAAGGAGGAAGAGAGGAAGGCCAAAGGATAGATGGAGGGACTCTATGAAGGAGGTCACTTTGGGTATTTATTAAGGGGTTACAGGATTTAAGTAGAGCAATGGAGGACAGAGGGTCTTCTTAGGGAGGTCTCATCCAGAGGGCAGCCATGAGTCAAATCATAGAGTTGGAAGAGACCCCAAGGGCCATCCAGTCCAACCCCCTTCTGCCATGCAAGAACTCAAAATCAAAGCATCCCCGACAGATGGCCATCCAGCCTTTATTTAAAGACCTCCAAAGAAGGAGACTTGATGCAGCATCTTCCCCTGTCGAACAGACCTTACTGTCAAGAAGTTCCTCCTAATGTTGACGTGGAGTCCCTTTTCTTGTAGCTTCAATCCATTGTTCCAGGTCCTATTCTCTGGAGCAGCAGAAAACAAGCTTGCTCCCTTCTCAATATGAGTCGAGATCAAATCGAGGGCAGTTAACAATAACAACAATAACAATGACAAGACTCCTATTCCAACAGGCAAGCCCCATCTGACTCAATGTGCTTGATATGGCTAATTCTGCGGTGCTATGTGTGCATGTTTTCATATATGTTTTAACCTGGTTTTAAATATTTCTAGTTGATGAATTATTTTTTTAACTTTTGTATTTCCTGGATTTTTAACAATGTTTCTTCATTGTTGTAACCTACTTTGAGTCCCAATCTGTCATTACAAACAAATCATTCATTGATATCAATTCCTTTGTTAATAATGAATAATAATAATAAAAATAATAAAGTTAATAATGAATTATTATTATTATTATTATTATTATTTCATTATTAACTATTATTATTATTATTATTATTATTATTATTATTATTATTATTTTATCGAAATACAAAATACATATCCAATCATTGTTTCTTCTTCGTTACATTCCATTATGTTCTTAAATTATAATAAAATTCATTAATTCTATAACTTCTATAACTGAGTTATCTGGTTCTGTAGGTCGATACAAAGAATATTATATGATTCCCTGTTATTGACGTTTCTTATGTGACTTTAGTCTTTCAAACTCTTATTGTATGCTTTCTGTTATTTTAAAGTTTTACTCCAGTATATTCTTTTCCTCTTCACTGTAATTGTCTTTATTATTATTATTCATTATTAACAAAGGAATTGATATCAGTGAATGACTTATTTGCAATTACTTATTTGCAAATCAGTTTATAATGGCTTGAATTACCTTTCAATAAAAGAAATGTACCTTTCCACCCAACACTGTGGCTTAGTTTGAACAATAGCTCTTTCTCTTATTGCATTGACCTGAGTCTGTCAAGGCCAAGTCTGTCAGAGAATTAGTACTAAGGAGCCTTGTTTTTCAGAAAGGACTCCATAGGATACCATGCCTCCATCCATTAAAGCTTTCAACATCCAAATGTTGAAAGCCTAGCCTGGGGTATTTTTCGTTTTCTTCCCTGATCTAAGTCAAAAAGAACCCAATAGCTGGCATCAAATGCAGATACTAGGTTTTAGCTAGCTGAGGCTCTAGTGCTAAGCCTTAGCCTCCAAGCTACATTACTTCCTCCAAACTACATAAGATTTGCTCATCTCCATCTTCCAAATGTCCTTAACTTTTTCCTCAGGCGGCTGGATATGACTCTGAAAGAGTGAGAGCAGGAGCCTTGTAAAATGTACTTGCCTCTAGACATTTATGTACTAAGATAAAGCATTGGGAGGGGGATAAAAGAAGTCTAGTTTTAGATGTGTCACGAATAACCTATGCGGTGAATAACTCTTTAAGCAGATAAAATTATAGTTTTCTCTGAAGATGCCAGCCACAGATGCTGGCGAAACGTCAGAAAGAAACTCTTCTAGAACATGGCCACACAGTCCGAAAAACCCACAAAAAACTATGGATGCCGGCCATGAAAGCCTTCGACTTCACATTCAAAATTATAGTTTCATACTAGGCAGATCTACCTCCATGGGACACATTCCCAAGTAAATTTTATTTTATTTTTTAAATGTATATCCTGCTTTTCTTCCATGAGTTTAGTATTTTGGCTGTCCCCAGATGATGGATGATAGAGCCAGTGTGGTGTAGCAGTTTGGATGTTGGATTAGCACTCTGGGAGATAAAGGTTCGAATCCCTGCTATAAGCCATAGAAACCCAATAGGTAACCTTGGGCAAGTCACATTTTCTCTCAGCCTCAGAGGAAGGCAATGACAACTCTGCTCCGAAGAAATCTTGCCAAGAAAACCCCATGATCAGTTTGTTTTAGGGTCGCCATAAATCAGATATGACTTTAAAAAGTACCCAACAACAAGAAATAGGTACTTTCTTGGCTGCTGCTGAAAATGTTCTCTTGCTCAAAGTATTGTTTCAATAAAATGGGACATGCCACCAAAGCAGAAGTAGTGACAACTTGGTGGACAGAAGAAGAGTGTTGTCATGGGCCAGCTGGATATTGTTTTTAATAACTAAAAAGAACTATCAGTTTTGGAAAATGGGGAATAGTTGCTCTTTTGCAAAATGGAACTATAATGGTGTCTAAATTTTGTTCTTGTTAACTGCCCTTGAGTTGATCTTGACTCATGGCGACTCAATGGATGAGACATCTCCAAGAAGACCCTCTGTCCTCCAATGCTCTGCTTAAGTCCTGCAACCCCTTAATACCCAAAGTGACCTCCTTCATAGAGTCCATTTATCTAGCATGTGGCCTTCCTCTCTTCTGACTTCTCTCCACCTTCCCCAGCATTATTGTCTTTTCCAAAGAGTCCTCTCTTCTCAAGATGTGTCCAAAGTATAACAGACTCAGTTTGGTCATCTTGGCTTCTTCCAGGGAGGTTTCTGGCTTGATCTGTTCCAGGACCCATTTGTTTGTCCTTTTGGCCATCCATGGGATCCTCAGCACTCTTCTCCAGCCCCACATTATTGCAAATGCATTGATTTTCTTCCTATCCTCTTTCTTAACTGTCCAGCTCTCACATCCTTCCATGGGAATAGGGAATATGATGGCTTGGATGATTCTGACTTTTGTGCGGAGTTGTGTATCTTTGCATATTAGGATCTTTTCTAGTTCTTTCATAGCCACCTTCCCCATTCTTAATCTCCTTCTGATTTCCTGACCGCAGTCTCCATTTCTATCAATGTTTGATCCCAGGTATGGGAATTCTTTTACTATTTCTACTTCTTCATTGTCTAGGTTGAACTTGTGAAGGTCCTCTCTCGTCATTATTTTTCTTTTCTTTATGTCCAACCTTAAGCCTGCCTTTGCACTTTCTTCTTGGATCTTCCTTAATAGTTGTTCCAGGTCTGTGAGGTTTTCTGCTAGTATTATGGTGTCATCAACATATCTTAGATTGTTGATATTCCTTCCTCCTATTTTCACTCCTCCTCCTTCTATGTCTAAGCCTGCTTTTCTTACAATATATTCTGCATACAAATTGAACAGACTGAGTGAAAGGATGCAGCCTTGTCTGACCCCTTTGCCAATTGGAAACCTTGCCTAAAAGTGGGATGTTAGAGACTGGCTGAAAATTATCCAGAATGGTGGGATCCAGGGATGGCTTTTTTAGCAATGGTTTTATATGCTTGGCCACACAGGTCCTGCTTTTCATGTATGAAAAACGGACAGATCTATCCCTAGATGAAACTGATCACATATGAAGTATGGACATAAAGTTTAGCAGCAATATTCTAAGGGCTGGGAACATCCACCCTTTAACAATATGCTGCAATTCTGATGATAGGAAGCTACATTTTGGAATCGGGACTAATTCCTGCAGCTTTCCTACAAGCTCACAGCTCCAGTGACCTAATGTCAGAATTCTGAAAGTTTTACTTTTTTCAGTCCAAGAGCAAAATCTTCTCAGGAATTTGAGGGTAGTAAATTATTACCATTCACTCTTATAAAAAAATTCTCCAGAAAGGGAGGTACATGGATCCATATGTGATGGCGATGCCCAAAACTAAAGATCTTTTGGGAAAAGATTCACATAACGATTGAAAAGATATTCAAAATTAACTATGAACTGAGACCAGAAATTTATTTACTCAATATGTTAAATAAGATCCCATCTCACATAGAAAGGGAACACTGCAGAATTTTACTCTATATGATAACGGCAGCAAGACTTTTGGTTGCACAAAAATGGAAAAATGATGAACTTCCTGCATTAGATGACTGGCTGCTAAAATTATCAGAAATGATGGAAATGGATATTTTGACGGCTTGTCCGAATCAGAAGGATATGAACGTAATTGAGAAAGAATGGTTTTCGGTAAACAAATTGTGTAAGAACAGATGGAATTAAACTATAGGTAGAGTAATAGGATGACAGGGAAATAAGATTACACGAGTATAAAACTTGGTGACTACTGTAGATATATGGGTATACCTTATTTTCATGCGTATAAGACTACTTTTTAACCTGCAAAATCTGTGGCTAAAGTGGGGGGGGGGTCGTCTTATACGCCGGATATAAGGATAATGAGGATAGAGGTGCTAAAACTCTATATTTTGACTGGAAAAATGGGGGGGTCGTCTTATATGCCGGAAAATACGGTATATCATAAAAGAACAAAGGAGCAATAAATTCAAATAGATATGGTTGGGAAGAAAGGATGACCCTGCAAGAGAGGTTGAGGAAGTAGAGTTTTAGGGGTGGTGTTTTATGTTATTAAGCAAATTCTAATGTACATTACTGGAAAGATATGTGTATGTTTGAAGAAAAAATAAAGTATAAAAAATAAAAAAAATTCTCCAAATGAAAAAGAGGAAGAGAGAGAGAATTTTCTTTTTGCTTCATAAACTGCTCTATCAAAACTGACCTGCATTGTAAGGAAAACTCTATTTTGAGCTGCATACCAGAGTCTCGCCAGACCCAGTGTGACAGGATATGACTTTTATCCCAAATACTCGGCTTGCACTTTAAGTCCAACAGATGGTCCACATGAGACATCCGGAGGCCCTTAGCTCCTTGCTCTTCTCTTTCAGATTTCAATGAGAGGATCTGGACTATGTTTTGAGAGGACAAAGAAAGAGAGAAGGAGATGGGTGGGTGATAATCAACCAACTCTGCTTTCTTTCAAAGGAAACAGAGTACAAGATAAGAAGCTAAGAGGAAATCGTAATGGATCTGCTTCCCTCCACCCCACTATTGTGTTTTCAACAATTCACTGCAAATTCTGAAGGTTAGATTTTAAAAGGATATCAAAACACACACATTATTGCATAATTTGGTTCACCTCCAAAGAATTCAAGGTGGTGGAGGTGGTGCTTGTTGTTAACTACTGTCAAGTTGTCTTTGGCTTATGATGACCCTGTAATCCACAGTCTTTAAATCTTGCAAATTTAGGACTGAGGCCCAAAATGCAAGGGCCAAATAAAGTGGTTTCTGGCCACTATGGGAGCATGGTGTTCAGATGACATACACCCCCAAAACGACTGGAAGCTGCTCCAAGGCTGCAAGATGGCCTAAAGCCACCAGACAAAGGAGTGGGGAAAAATCTGGCTCCTGGTGATGGTTGGCTTGGACCACAGTGGGTCATACGGTCACTGTGGTTCCGGCATAATCGCTGGCTGCCCATCCGCTTCACCCCTGTGACTTCCTTTACTGAGTCTACCCACCTGTAATGCAGTCTTTTTCTTTTTCTACTGCTTTCTACCTTACCAAGAATTGTGATTCTCTACATGGCAGGGGGTTGGACTGGATGGCCCTTGTGGTCTCTTCCAACTCTATAATTCTGTGATTCTGTGAATCACTGGCTTTTCCAATACATCATGAGAAATGACTTAGGGAGCTGGCTATGTTTAGCCTGGAGAAAAGATGGTTAAGAGGGGATATGAAAGCCCTGTTTAAATATTTGAAGGGATGCCATATTGAGGAGGGAGAGAGCTTGTTTTCTGCTGCTCCAGAGAATAGGACCTGGAACAATGAATGCAAGCTCCAGGAAAAGAGACTCCAAGTCAACATTAGGAGGAACTTCCTGACAGTAAGGGCTGTTCAACAGTGGAACACACTCCCTCAATGGAGATTTTGGTGGAGTCTCCTTCCTTGGAGGTCTTTAAACAAAGGCTGGATGGCCATCTGTCGAGGATGGTTTGATTTTGAGTTCCTGCATGGCAGAATGGGGTTGGACTGGATGGCCCTTGGGGTCTCTGCCAACTCTGTGATTCTATGTTGTGGTCAAAGTACAATAGCCTCAATTTGGCCGTTTTAATTTCTAGGGAGAGTTCAGGCTTGCTTTGCTTTAGGGCAAATTTATTAACCATTTTGGCATCTGTGGTTTGTAAAACTCATCTCCATTTCAAATGGATTGATTCTCTTCCTTTTAGCTTTTTTCCACTATCCAGCTTTAACAACCACACATAGAAATCAGATATACAGATATACTATCTAATGGTAGATCTTTACACTTGAGGTATAGTGTATATGTCATACTCCTCATTTTTTACCCTCACAACAACCCTGTATGGCAGATAAGCTAATGTTACAAACATTGTTTTAATATAAAAACCCCTTTGTGGGTCTCCTGGCATGCCCCTAAACCAGAAAAGCCCAAACCGCCATGGATCCAAAGCGAGGACCTCACGTAGAGACATGAGTGGTCAAAAGGCCAGGGTTAGGAGCTGCAAAACAGGACATTCACACCTAAGAGATAACATCAACACCCCATCTCCCTTCTTTGGAAATTGTCTACTTCAAAGAGCATCTATATGTAATCCTTAGATATACAGTAATAAATCTTCGCCTCAGGCTAGGTTTAAGAGTATAAAAGGTCCTCCAAATCTTAGGCACATTGGGTCTGGTTAGATTTCATGGTGACACTGCGCCACGGTAAATTCTGACTTGGGTCCTGGCTCTTCTCATTCTTCTTTTCCTTTCATACACGGTTGAGTCTATCCATCCTCATTCATCGTTGGAACAACCTCCGTCAGGTAACTATCACCATCAGAAAGCTTTCTGTTTCCTATCCAAGCTAACTACTTTATTCCTGAGTTCTTGCGTGTATGAGTGTATGTTAGAGTGTCTTTGTATGTTTGAATCCCCAAATAAATCACAACATCCACTGAGAAAGCTTTGTCTCTATCAGTTTACTCCCTAGCCACCTCCGTAAAAATAGGATAAACGATCCCACTGGATACTTGAACTTTTAGCAATTCCCCAGGTTCAAGTTCCTCTTACACTAAGAGAGAGCAACTAATCCAAGGCCACCTAGTAAACTTCATGACCAACTTCATGGCCAACTATGTTGTACTACCACTCTAACCAGTCCACCACCTCACCTCTAATTTCCAGCCAGCTTTGCCCTGTCCATGAGTCGGAAAGGGACCATCTGGTGGGACCTAAGTCTGTGAATCCCAGATTTTCTTGGTGGTAGCAGCTACACAAGAACAGTGGGTGACTTGATGCTGCCATTTCATACCACCACAGTACTCCTGACCCAGCACTCGGGGACCCTGTGGGAAAATTAAGTGTCAATCAGCTCCCAAACAAGCCAGGTATCATCAACTGAATACACACGCATACACACACATTGCCCTTGCTTAGTCAACAGCACAAAGATAGGCTCTGCAAGGCTTTTCTACTCATGGCACCAAGTTTGTAAAACGCTAGCCTTTGAGAATTCCACCTTTACTTTATAGACATTATCTGGAGGCCCCTCTCTTTCAGCATTCTTTTAGCTTGCTTGCTTTTGTACTATGAGTTTATTCTGTTTGGCTTCTAACCTTTCTAATAATAATAATAATAATAATAATAATAATAATAAGTTTTATTTATAACCCGTCCCTCTGCTCGGCAATCGGGGCGGCATACAACAGATTAAAAATTCAACAGATAAAAACAATTCCAACCTCCCACCTCTAACCCACCCACCCCTTAAAACAGAATTAAACTATCATGGAGTTAAAATCAGATTCCGAAATGAAATATAATACATCCAATCCAATCTGGCCTACATATCAAAACGGCGGGAAGGATAAATAGCGGGTCACCTTTTAGCCTTATTTTTGATCTGCTTAACACTTTGTATTATCTGCTTGAATGTTTTTTGATTATTATATATTGTGTTCTTTTTGCTTTCATTTTGAAAGGCAACTCATGTATATCAGAAAAGCATAACAATAATACAATCATGTATATCATATTCATGATCACCACCACCACGATCTCAGTTCTCCAAGCCAATAACAGGTGTCCTTCATGGTTTGCAGACTTCTCGTTCAGTCTTTCATGGATGGGAAGCCATGAGGGACAAAATGGCGAGCGCACTTGCGGCGCACACGGGCGCGCACCTCCATTATACTCAATGGATCTCCAAATATTCACGTTATTTCCCATTCGCGAGGGGGTGAGTCCAGAATGGATCCCCGCAAACGGGGAGGGACGACTGTACTTATATAACTAGAGCATCACAACCCAATTCCAACAGCGAAGGCAACAGCAGAAGTATAAAATACATTTATATTTTAAAGGTCTTCTGAGGACTTCACATCTTCCAAAGCTGTCCAACTCACTTTTGCAGTGTGGGAGGATAAAAATAACAAAACACCTTCCTCTTTGCAAGCAGACAGATTGCAGTATTGAAGTCTTAACAATCCAAGGTCAATATAAGGCAAAATTCCATACAGCAAGTAGACAAAGCAGGTGAGGGAAATCCAGAGTGAGATGGCAACACCAGATGTCAGACTAACAGAGTCCTACCAGTAAATTGGGAAAATCAGGTGAGGAAGAGCAAGAGTCAAGCAGTAATCCAAGGCACAAAGTCAGTGGAGTTCAAACAGTTTACTAGTCCAAGCCTAGAATCATAGAATCATAGAGTTGGAAGAGACCCCAAGGGCCATCCAGTCCATCCCCATTCTGCCATTGCAGGAACTCGCAATCAAATCATATCTGACAGATGGCCATCCAGCCTTTGCTTAAAGACCTCCAAAGAAGGAGTCTCCATCAATATCCGAGGGAGTGTCTTCCACCGACAAACAGCCCTTACTGTCAGGAAGTTTCTCCTAATGTTGAGGTGGAATCTCTTTTCCTGGAGCTTGCATCCACTGTTTTGTATCCTAGTTTTTCAACATCCTTTTTGAATTGTGGCACCCAGAACTGGACACAGTATTATTCCAGGTGAGGCCTGACCAAAGCAGAATAGAGTGGCACTATTACTTCCTTTGATCTAGACACTATACTTCTATTGATGCAGCCTAAAATCGCATTGGCCTTTGTAGCTGCCGCATCACACTGTTGACTCATGTTCAACTTGAGGTTTACTAGGAGTCCTAGCCAGGGGTAGGCAACCTTTCCCCTTTAAGGGCCAAGGGACTTCAGCTCCCAGAAGCCTCAGTCCCATGTTGGCCAATAGCTCCTGGGATTCTGGGAGCTGAAGTCCCTCAGCCCTTAAAGGGAAAAGGTTGCCTACCCCTGGCTTAGACACTATACTTCTATTGATGCAACCTAAAATCGCACTGGCCTTTTTAGCGGCCGCATCACACTGTTGACTCATGTTCAACTTGTGGTCTACTAGGATTCCTAGATCCCTTTCACACATATAAGTCGCATTAAGCCAGGTGTCCCCCATCCTATATATCTATGCATTTCATTTTTCAGCCCTAAATGCAGTACCTTACACTTCTTTGTGTTGAAATTCATTTTGTTAGCTGGCTGCCTAGCACTCGCAGATCCACCACTGGATGAGTCAAGGGATGGCCATCCGTCTAGGACTCAACATAGGCAACTTTTTCGGCAGAGTTGTCAGAGGCATATATTGCCAATCTGCCTGGGACACTCAACTATAGGCATTTTAGCTTTGTGTCCTGGGGGAGCAGCTTTCTTCAAGGAGACCTATACTCTTGAGGAAGACTCTTTTCTGGAGCAGCACTCCATTGTAGTGAAAGATGTCACTTCTTACAAATGTGCCATCATTTGGCATCATTTTCATAAAATAGAAGGGAGCCTAGCCTCTTCCTCTGACTCCAGAGCCAAGCTGCCTCACAGAATAATATGTGGGATCCCCATCTAAAGAACAGTCAGCCTTCCATATCCATGGATTCTTTATCCATGGATTGAAGCGTCCATGGCTTGAAAATATTTTTAAAAGTATAAATTCCAAGAAGCAAACCTTGATTTTGCCATTTTATGTAAGAGTCACCATTTTACTCTTTGTTGTTGTCGCCCCTCTGTTTTCACGGATTTCGAATCCACATCCCTCGGTTACACGCGAGTGTGAAATGGAGGAGGACATAATGGGGGGGGGCACTTGCGGGCACATGCCACCATTCAAGACTATGGGGCTTGAATATTGGCGATTTTCCATTTTTGGAGGGAGGGGTCTGGAACAGATCCTCGGCGAAAATGGACGGCTGACTGTATTTAATGGGACCTGAACATCCATGGATTTTGGTGTCCATGTTTCCTGGAACTAAATTCCAGTGGATACCAAGGGCCCACTGCATCTGCATCAGGTAGCTGCCCAATAAAAAATCTATTATTATTATTATTATTATTACAGCTATGCATGTACACATACAAAAGTTCATATAAATTTATTAACATAACTACTTTAGACATCCATTACTATTCTATTAAAAACATATAAACAAACAAATATACAATACTGTGTTAGGAGTTTATCACACAGGGAGCCCCGTGCAAATTCACTCTTTAAAGTAAAAAAAAAAAAAAAAAAAAAAACCGCAAAAGCGGAAGCTTTTAATGAACGGGATTTCTGCCCTGTGTGAAAAGTGAAAGCGCTGTTAAAAGGAGGCTAATCCGAACGGAAATTAGACAAACGCTGCTTCTTTTTACTTTTGGGATCTTCCGAAAGTAAAAAGAAGCAGCGTTTGTCTAATTTCCGTTCGGATTAACCTCCTTTTAACAGCGAGGTCGTCTGAAAAAACACCCGCTTTTGTGGGTTTTGTTTAATTTAAAGCCCCGTTTCCGCACGGGATTTCCCCCGTGTGATAAACTCCTTAGTTGAAGAGATAAAGGAATGTCCAGGATTTAATATCACAGTGTGGGAATGTAAGAAATGTTATAAGGTCGCTGCCCAGACTCTTTTTGAAGACATCCAGAGAAGGAGACCTCACCATTTCTAGGCAACTAGTTCCATCACTGAACAACTCTTATTGTCAAGAAGTTCCTTCTAATGTTCAATCGAAATCTTCTCTCCTGTAACTTAAAACCATGAGCCTTAGTCCTACTCTCTGAGGCAGCAGAGAACAAGTCTGTACCATCATCCTCTTCGTGGCAGCCCTTGAAATATTTAAAATGTGCAATCGTGTCACTCCTGAGTCTTCTCTTCGCCAAGGTGAACGTGCCCAGCTCCTTCGACCTCTCTTCATATGTTTTGGCATGGAGCAGGGATTTCAATCCCATTCAAATACACTGAGAGAAGAAAATTAGGAGGTTTGCTTAGCTCAGGGGTCGGCAACCTAAGGCCCGCTGGCCGCACCCGGCCTGCAGAGGCCTTCAGACTGGCACCTGCCCGGTCCTGCCTCCGCCGCCACCTCCTTTTGCAGCCGCGGGGGTCCTCCAGGGTGCCATTTTGGATTCCAAAATGGTGCCCAGAGTCACGCACAACCTTTCCCGTCCTGCCCCGTGATGGGAAAGGTCGCGCAAGACTCCGGGCGCCATTTTGGAATCCAAAATGGCGCCCTGGAGGCCTGGCACGGTCAAGGGAGCCCTCCTGGGGGACCCCCGTGGCTGCAAAAATGGTGTCCCCCCCACGTGCACACATGCGCACGATGGTGGGAGTCGTGTGTATGTGCGTGCGCGGACAAGTGCGCACCGGCCCCAGCACCATTTCCCCCCCCCCCCGGCCCACTAGCAAAAAAGGTTAATTAACAACAACAACAACAACAAAAGCCAGCACAGTTTTGCTGCCCAGGTGCTGCTAACTCTCAATTGATAGCTTCTAGGTCCGTGGTGCTAGAACCCTTGTAGCAGTTCTTTACTTTGAAACTGGACTCGCGCCAGACAGCCTTTCAAATTCCATCTAACAGAGGATTGTCCTTGGTAAGGGAGGACATATGGTCACCCAACCCCAGCAACTCAGGTAAGGTGGTCTTTTTACCACTGGCAGTCCTCCGCTGGAGGAAATCTCCCACTGCTAAAGGATACTGGCAATTTGACCTTTTTATATATAACCAATGCTGAAAGTTCACACAAAAATCCACCAAACAGTGATACCTTTATTGGCCAACCAAAATGCACAATATACTTGTCGCAAGCTTTCGACACTCCATGGCCCTTATCACATGGGGTCTGAAGCAGAGCTAATCCAAAGGGCATCCACAGCTAATACATATTATTCCCCCGTGTTTACACACGACGCTGCCCCAGAACACGGAGCTAATCCGTATTGTTCCCCCGTGTTTACACACGACGCTGCCCCAGAACTCGGCAGAATACGGAGCTAATCCGTACGGAGTAGGGAGATTTTGACATTCGGTTTGTAGAGGAAGTACCTAGGGAGCCTTCGCATTCATTGCGAATTGGTGGGCAGGGCGAAAATCCCAGCGAGGGGAAGGGATTGCCTTGGCAAAAGGCAAACCGGATTGGAAAGAAGAGGAGGAGAGGAAGAGGGAAGAGGGAGGCGATCTCTCTCTCTCCATGGGCTGCCTTCCCTTCTCCAGTCCTCCAGCCCTCCTCCTCCTCCCCGGTTCCCATGGCTGCCTTTCCTCCCGGCTTTTTGTGACGGGAGAGAAGGGAGCCTTGGTATTAATTGCGAAATGGCCAAAAGGGCGATATTCCCTTCGTTTCGCTATGGAACCGAATTTATTCCTACTTCTGTTTTTCTTCGCTTTTTCTTTGCTTCGTGGCCAGCGTTTGATAAGGTCCCATGAGCTTCTTCTTCATCAGGCAAGATGTTAGAAACCAAACAGGAGGAAAAGCAATTGGAGATATTAGTCAGATGCCTGCATTTTGATGTTTCTGTCCTTAGTTAAGATGGTAAGTGGAGGGTATCTTTTGCAGGCTGCTCCCTCCTCCTTCTGTCCATGATGGGGCTATTGGGAGATTTGCAAAGACCAGGGAATTTAAAGTCCATTTGCATCTCAACAAGGACCCCTCTCTTGCAATCCAATATGCCTCCATTCCTATGAGGTCACAGGCCTCTTTGTAGGCAGAGGACAATGCTGAAAGCTGAGGGATAGGACTCGGAAATCTTCCCATCTGCAGCAAACATGAACTCTGTAAACTATGGAGAGTCCCTGAGAGAGGGGCATCTAATATGTCCTTTGACACGTGCCACACTAAAATAGGAACATGTTGGAATAAGTGTGTGCCTCATAACTCCAGAGCGAGCAAGCATGCTATTCGGGGACAGGGGGCAAGGAGGAAAATGGTGGTGAAGTCAGACCTAGCAACATGCTTCCCTCAAACTGCTGGACAACTGGAAAACTGGAAAAATGTCCAAAAATGCAATATAGAGTACACAATCTGCTGCAGAATGGTCATTCAAGCAGTGACATTCAAGCTGAGTTTGCCTTGGGGACTGGAGAGGGAGGGTCAGACACTGCGCAGGGTTCAGGCCCCACCGCATGTGAAGTGAGATTTATAGTAATAATCTATTCTGAATAGATTCCCCTGCTCTCCTACCCTTCATGCCTAGGAATGAAGTTAAAATCCTGCACTATCAGCATCTCCAATAACAGCTACGCTGAGGACCAAAATGTATCTGCCATGGACCTCATTCATGAGTTTCCACTCAGGACTCTTCTGCCCCTCGCTTGCTCTTTCTTAGGGTCCGGTGGCTGCATGAATCCTATTTCTCAACCATATCTGGGGCCATACATGCAGTAAGCCAGAAGTGGCCACTTTCTAAAAAGTAGAGATGGAAGGTAAAACAAGTGGAACATATTTGTTTTGGACAGCAAATCATTGCCCAGAGTCTCCCAGACAAATCTGTGTCCAGTTCTGGGCACCACAATTCAACAAGGATGTTGAGAAACTGAAGCGTGTCCAGAGGAGGGTGACAAAAAGGGTCTGGAAGCCATGCCCTATGAGGAGAGACTTAGGGAGCTGGGGATGTTTAGCCTGGAGAAGAGAAGGTTAAGAGGTGATATGATAGCCTTGTTTAAATATTTGAAGGGATGTCATATTGAGGAGGGAGCAAGCTTGTTTTCTGCTGCTCCAAAGAATAGGATTTGGAACAATGGATGCAAGCTACAAGAAAAGAGATTCCAACTAAACATTAGGAGAAACGCCTTGACAGTAAGAGCTGTTCGACCGTGGAAGATACTCCCTTAGAGAGTGATGGAGTCTCCTATGGAGATTTTTTAAAGAGAGGCTGGATGGCCATCTATTGGGGATGCTTTGATTTTGAGTTCCTACCACTGATGTAAAATCATAGAATCCTAGAGTTGGAAGAGACCAGAAAGGCCATTCAGTCCAACCCCCCTGCCATGCAGAAACTCACAATCAAAGTACCCAAACAGGTGGCCATCCAGCCTCTGTTAAACATGGAAGCTACCAGCTGACACAGCGCAATGTTTTATAATCCTGTGAGAAAAATATAACCCAAGTCTACAACAGGACTGTCAAGATAGAAGCTGTGCACATCTGATGGCAAGCAAACTCCATTGACTGACACCTGAGTAAACATCCATAAGAGTCCACTACTTAATAACCTTTCCCTCTTTCTTATTCTGAGCTTTCAGTCTTTGTTTTGCACTTGGTTACAGCCTCCTGACATTCCTGCATGGCAGAAGGGGGTTAGACTGGATGGCCCTTGGGGTCTCTTCCAACTCCATGATTCTATGATTCTATAATAATAATAATATAATAATAATAATAATTTTTATTTATATCCCGCCCCTCTGCAGAGCAATCGGGGTGGCTTACAACATTACAATTTCCATACATTAAACAGAACATAAAATCCCGAATCCCACCCATCCTTTAAGAAGTAAGGGTTCTTCTTATTCTATGAAATCATTGCCCAGAGGCTTGCAATTCTATTTTCCTTTATAAAATAATTTGCAGTGGGAGGGCTCTGGGAGTTGCTCAAAAGGCTTCCATGGGCTACAGGTGGATTATGGGCTCCATGGTTTCCATCCTTGCGCTGCATCTATGGCCAGAGAGGCATGGCTGCCACATTCCCATAGAGGTAGACCCCTCTTCCACCGTAAGAATAAAAACTGAGCTTCCTAGGAATCTCAGCTTGGAAATCATGCAAATGTAGCCGGAATGCAACTCCCAGAAATCTTTATATATATATATATATATATATACACACCACACACAAACACACACATATTACAGAGAGAGAGAGTGCATGCATGCCAGCATGGTATAGTTTGAGCATTTGACTATGACTCTGGAGACCAGGGTTCAAATCATCAACTGGATGATTTTGGGTGAGTCACACACTCTCATCCTAAAACTGCAGCGGCAAACCTTCCTCAATAAATATTGCCAAGAAAGTTGGAGCTGATACAACAACAGAGCACCAACTTGGTGTGGTGATTTGAATTTAGGTCTAGGACTCTGGGAGACTTAGGGCCTTTGCAGACTGCCAGAAATAGTGCAAATTGAGTCCACTTTTAGGGTTAGGGTTAGTGCTAGGGAATCATGGGAATTGTGTTTTTTTTCCCTGAGACACTGAGCCTTCTCTGTCAGAGAGCACTGGTGCCACAATAAACTACAGTTCCCATGATTCCCTAACCCTAAAAGTGGACTCAATTTGCACTATTTCTGGCAGTCTGCAAAGGCCCTTACATTCAAATCCTTCGTCAGCCATGGAAACCCACCAGTCCCACTGTCTGAGACCATGGCAAACCCCTGCTAAATAAATACTGCCATGAAAACCTTCTGGTAGAGTCACCACAAGTCACAACAACAACACTTAGAATTAAATTTTAATTATTTTAATTATGAGATGTTTAATACTGTTTTAAGGGGGGGTGGGTTGGTCTCAGGGTTTATATTGTATGGGTTTTTTTATGTAAGCCGCTTGGATTGTCTTTTTCAATAAGCGAGATATAAATAAATTTTTTATTATTTTTATTATTGTTATTATTATTATTATTATTAAATTTAATTATGTTTTACCTTTTGTAAACAATAAAAAAAGAACTTGGGCTTCAACCATGGAAGAATCCTTAGCTTTCTATAGAAGTGGGAGATAGGACTTTCTTTTTTAACTGGAAATTTAAAACGCCTAAGTTTGCTTTTGTGGATGTTGGCTCAAGCTAGGATTTAATGTTTCAGATTTGTTCAGGTTTATGGTATACATTAGTTACTATCTATGCCTTGATTACAATTTCATTGATTATATCCCAGCATTTTGTGCCAGTTACATTGTAACTCCATTGATTATTATGTTTGATGCTATCCTTCAGCAGTTGTGCCTTAGCTGTTCAATGTTGCTAGTCATGTTAAGTTGTTACGATGGAACTTTATCGTTACTACCTCATATTTTATATGATTGCCTTTTACCATCTTGTCTATCATTTCAATCAACTTTAAATTTGCATTAAAAAAAAAAAATTAGAAGAAAAGAGATTCGACTGAAACATTAAGAAGAACCTGACTGCAACAACTGTTCGACAGTGAAATAGACCACATCAAAGGATCACAGAATCATAGAAACATAGAGTTGGAAGAGACCCCCAAGGGTCATCCAGTCCAACCCCATTCTGCCATGCAGGAACTCACAATCAAAGCACCCTCAACAGATGGCCATCCAGCCTCTCTTTAAAGACCTCCAAAGGTGGACTCTCTTTCTCTGGAGGTCTTAAAACAGGGGTTGGATGGCTATCTTGGTAGTAGCTTGACTGTGTATTCCTTGCATGACAGGGGACTGAATTAGATTCCCATTGTAGTCCGTCCGTCCCTCCGATCTATGATTATATGAAACACAGTTGGCCCTCTACATTCACTGACTGGGTTAGGGACATGACCCCCATGAAAGTAGAAAAACTGCAAATAAAAACACACTATGTTCTTACCTGAGAGAACATCTCTTTAGGTCCTCTAGGTCATCATGCTGGAGGACCTACAAATGCCTAGAGAAGTGTTTTCTCTAGCAATCTCCAAGTCTTCCAGTGCAACTCTATGGTCAATTTCCAGCAAAGTTGCGCTGGAGGACCTAGAAATTCCTAGAGAGAACATGTTACTCAAATCCATAAATAATCAAATCCACAAAAGCTGCAAATGTGGAGGGGCGATTGTACATCTGAGCAGCACTGTGACAGAGTTGCGAGGCAAATGAATTTCTACACGGAGAAATGTAAGTTACTGCACTTAGGATGGAGAAATGAAATGCATAGATATAAGATGGAAGACACCCGGCTTAATGCAACTTCATGTGAAAGGGATGCAGGAGTCCTAGTAGACCACAAGGTGAAGATCAACAGTGTAATGCAGCAGCTAAAAAGGCCAATGCGATTTTAGGCTGCATCAATAGAAGTATAGTATCTAGATCAAGGGAAGCAATAGTGCCACTGTATTCTGCTTTGGTCAGGCCTCACCTGGAATAATGCTGTATCCAGTTCTGGGCACCACAATTCAAAAAGGATGTTGAAAAACATCCCCCCAAGGGTCATCCAGTCCAACCCCATTCTGCCATGCAGGAACTCTCAATTAAAGGACCCCCAAGAGATGGCCATCCAGCCTCCGTTTAAAGACCTCCAAAGAAGGAGACTCCACCAATCTCCGAGGGAGTGTCTTCCACATTCGAACAGCTCTTATTGTTAAGAGGTTCCTCCTAATGTTGAGCTAGAATCTCTTTTCCTATAGCTTGCATCCATTGCTCCTCGTCTTATTCTCTGGAGCAACAGAAAACAAGCCTGTTCCCTCCTCAACATGACATCCCTTCAAATATTTAAACAAGGCTATCATATCACCTCTCAGCCTTCTCTTCTCCAGGCTAAACATCCCCAGCTCCCTAAGTCGTTCCTCGTAGGGATTCATAGTTTCCAGACCCTTCACCATTTTAGTTGCCCTCCTTTGGAAACACTTCATCTTCTCCACATCCTTTTTGAATTGTGGGGCTCAGAACTGGACAGAGTCTTCCAGGTGAGGCCTGACCAAAACAGAATACAGTGGCATTATTACTTCCCTTGATCTAGATACTATACTTTTATTAATGCAGCCTAAAATCGCATTGGCCTTTTTAGCTGCCGCATCACACTGTTGACTCATGTTCAAATCTCCACTCAGCCATGGAAGCACACTGGATGACTTTGGGCATCTCGCCCTGAAAGGGAGGCAAAGGCAAAGCTGCTCTGAAAACATCTTGCCAAAAGGAAAACCATGATAGGTTCACCTTAGGGTCGCCATACGTCAGAAACAACTTTGAATCCTCTCTCTGCATGCTGGGCACAAATCCTCACTCTGGAGAGCCTGTCTGAGGTTTCAGGTGACAACTTGAAAGTGCTACTCAATGTTGTGGTCCTTGGATTGCTGTCAGTCTCAAAGCTATCAGTTATCAGTGTCTGGAGAGTCTCCAGGAAAGAGACAACAGTAGCCAGCAGGAACAAAGATGGTATTCTCTAGCACACCTATGCTATGACAATTCACAAATGCAGACGAACAACAACGAGCCTTGGTCTTTCTACCCAAGTGGCAGGATCAGACAACAAAGAAGAGTGGTTGCCTTCAGAGAAACAATGGTGTTATCGCTTGTGAGAATATTTTCCCACCCCGTCACATACTGTGAAGCCCAGTGCTTCTTGGTCCACCTCTGAAATACTGCTTTGATTGTGAGTTCCTGCATGGCAGAATGGGGTTGGACTGGATGGCCCTTGGGGTCTCTTCCAACTCTAGGATTCTATGATCCTTCATTTCTGGTTTGGATTTCCAGCTCCCAGGAATCTCAGCCAGCATTGCCAACCTTCAGGGCTTTTTTACAAGTTGGAAATGCAAAATCTCTAGTGGATCAAAGGCTGGGAACCAGTCATTTACTCCCAACTTTTCAAGTATTCTTCCTTCTAGAGCAGTGGTTCCCAAACTTTGGTCCTCCAGATGTTTTGGACTTCAGCCCTAGCCATCTTGGCCAACAGTCAGGAATTCTGGGAGCTGAAGTCCAAAACATCTGGACAGCCAAAGTTTGGGAACCACTGTTCTAGAGGTTTTGAAAGACAGCTCCTTTCCACCTGAGCCTTTATAGCCAATAGCTAGGGATGATGGGAGCTATCATCCAAAACAACCAGAGAGCACCAGCTTGGGGAAAGTTGGTCTACTCACTAAATGGCAATGGCTCTCCAGTGCTTTGGACTTTTCAAGACCATGAAGAGTCTTTCCCATCCATTTCTCAATAATCCTTACCTTTCCCCTTTAAGGGCCGAGGGACTTCAGCTCCCAGAAGCCTCAGCCATGTTGGCCAATAGTCCCATGTTGGCCAATAGCTCCTGGGATTCTGGGAACTGAAGTCCCTCGGCCCTTAAAGGGGAAAGGTTGCCTACCCCTGCCCTATGCTATGCTACCCTTACCCGTGTAAACCCCATAAATCATGGGGATGGCATAATTCAACAGGCATCTTGAAAGACAAGCACACAAACATACACACACCACATCTGATCTTTTCAAGAAACTTTACTACCATTACATCCCCCAAACACACCTAATTCCATCTGATTTTACAAGCTAAGCAGGGTCTGGCCTTGTAGCTACTTGGATGAGAGTCCACCAAACCATTTCAGGGATCTCCAGGTGGGAGCCAAGAAAAGATTCCTACCTGAAACTTTGCAGAACTACTTCCGCTGCTGCCAGTCAGAGCTGACAACAACAACAACAACAATAATAATAATAATAATAATAATAATTTTTAATAATACATTTTATTTAATACCCGCCCCTCTGAAACCAATCAATGACCCAATGGTCTGACCCAGAATAAGAAGCAACTTTATACGCTCTTAAATGAGGATGCTGGAACTGCATTGGGGTCACCTGGATGCAGAGCAGCAGGCGTCCTCCCACTAAGCCGGCAGAATTCAAAAAATATAGCTACGTTAGTCTGTAGAATCAGTACGTCGAGAGATCTTGTAGCACCTTTGAAGCTAACTGAAAGAAAAAGGTTGGCAGCATGAGCTTTCACAGACTTTACTTCCTCAGATGCGTTTGGAAATCATAGAATGATATAATCATAGAGTTGGAAGAGACCCCCCCAAGGGTCATCCAGTCCAACCCCATTCTGCCCATGCAGGAACTCTCCATCAAAGCACCCTCGAGAGATGGCCATCCAGCCTCTGTTTAAAGAGTACGTCAAATGTATTAGAGCAGGGGTAGGCAACCTTTCCCCTTTAAGGGCCGAGGGACTTCAGCTCCCAGAATCCCAGGAGCTATTGGCCAACATGGGACTATTGGCCAACATGGCTGAGGCTTCTGGGAGCTGAAGTCCCTTGGCCCTTAAAGGGGAAAGGTTGCCTACCCCTGTATTAGAGGAAACAGACTTAAGTCCATGAAAGCTCATGATACCAACCTCTTTCTTTCAGCTAGTCTCAAAAGGTGCTACAAGATCACTGCCACCAAGCTGTCGGCGCATGTTGTCTGTCCATTGGCGCAGGTATTTGGCTGTCAGGAATGCCATCTTAGAAATGGACAAATTGCCACAATTACTTAAAGGTTGCCCCCCGAAGAAATACAATAGTGATTGGGAAAAAGTTATTAAGTTTATACGAGAGCAATGGGGAGGGATTGCGACGGTTAATTTGTCAGGATAATATAGGATATGTTTATTATAAGTAATTAGATAAAGCTAAGCCAGGTAGATAACAACAAAAATTTATGTTAATACGCATTTAATTGATAATTATAACATATACTATATTAGTGGAGAGAATAGGTTAAGATAAGCATTGTGATATATATGATTTAATTTGAACTTGAATTTAAATAAGGAAGAAATGAAGAGAGTGATAAGAAGTTGATATGATGATTTTCATCGTTAGGCTTGGTAGTGAGGAAGTTTAACTATTTTTGTGTGTGTATTGTATTGTATTATGTATTTTTTATTGTGTATTGTACTGTTGGTGTTTGTTTGTTTTTGTTTGTTTATGTTATATTCAATTTGCAACAATAAAATATTTTTTTTTAAAAAAAAGGAAGGCCATCAAAGGAGCTGCCACCTGCTTCCCTCACCAACACCGGTCTGACAAGGCGGCATCCCTTAGAATCATAGAATGATAGGGTTGGAAGAGACCACAAGGGTCATCCAGTCCAACCCCATTCTGCCATGCAGGAACTCCCAATCAAAGCATCCCCAACAGATGGCATTCCCTTCCAAGTAGGGAATGAGGCAACCAGGCCAAAGAGAAGGACCCACCTTGGAGTTGGGCCGAAAGGGCCTCCTGTTGCTGCTTGTACTTGAGGGCCAGCGCTTGGGCCCCGGTCACCTTCTGCTGGAAGCGGCCGTAGAGGAAGACCCCCGAGGCCAGGCAGGCCAGGGCCACCAGGCCAAAGCCCACCTGGAGGAAGCCCTTCTGCCTCCGGCTGCAGAGGCCGGTCCCCATCCCTGCGCCTCTTCTTCTTGGCCCCTCAACACATCTGGGATGGAGCAACAACAACAGGCCACCTCTTCTTTTTCCTCTTTTCCTCCTTCTGCCAACTATTATCACTCCTCCTCAAAAGTCTCCTTTCAGTTCCCCAGATGGAGGAGGAGGAGGAGGATCTCTCCTTCCTGCCTTCTCTCTTTCCTGCTCCACAATGGCTGGACAATCCTCATCGCCTGCCTGGAGGCAAAGGAAGGGAAGGAAGGGGAAAGAGGAAGGGGAAGGGGAAGGAAAAGGAAAGGGGAAGGAAGGGGGGAAAAGGGAAGGAAAGGAAAGGAGGAGAAAGGAAGGGAAGGGAAGGGAAGGAAGAGACGGCAGGGGAAGAGAAGAGAAGAGAAGAGAAGAGAAGAGAAGGGAAGGGAAGGGAAAAGGGAAAGGAAGGGAAAGAAAAGGAAAGGGAAAAGGAGAGGGAAGAAAGGGAAAGGGAAAGGGAAGGAAGGGAACAGGCAAGAGAAAGGGAATGGGAAAGGGAACAGGAAAAGGAAAAGGAAGGGAAGAAAAGGAAAGGAAAGGAAAGGGAAGGGAAGGGAAGGGAAGGAAGGGAAGGGAAGGGAAGGGAAGGGAAGGGAAAAGAAAGGAAAGGAAAGGGAAAGGAAAGGGAAAGGAAAGGGAAGGAGGGGAAAGGAAGGAAAGAGAAGAGAAGGAAAGTGAAAGGAAAGGAAAGGAAAGGAAAGGAAGGGAAGGGAAGGGAAGGGAAGGGAAGGGAAGGGAAGGGAAGGGAAAGGAAAGGGAAGGGAAGGGAAGGGAAGGGAAGGGAAGGGAAGGGAAAGGAAAGGGAAGGGAAGGGAAGGGAAGGGAAGGGAAGGGAAGGGAAGGAAAGGGAAAGGAAAGGGAAGGAGGGGAAAGGAAGGAAAGAGAAGAGAAGGAAAGTGAAAGGAAAGGAAAGGAAGGGAAGGGAAGAGAAGGGAAGGGAAGGGAAGGGAAGGGAAGGGAAGGGAAGGGAAGGGAAGGGAAGGGAAAGGAAAGGAAAGGAAAGGAAAAAAAGACAAGGGAAGGGAAAGGAAAGGAAAGGAGTGGAAGAGAAGGAAAGTGAATTGAAATGAAGGGAAGGGAAGGGAAGAAACAGCAACCGCCCCCCCCTTCTCTGTCTGTCTGTCTGTGTTTCTGCAGCCCAGAGTCCCTCCCTGTCTTGCCAGCAGCAGCCTTTGGCCTGAGAAGGAGGCCCCCGAGCCCCCCCTTTCCTTCCTTCCTTCCTTCCTTCCTTCCTTCCTTCCTTCCTTCCTTGACTCCTCTGGGCTGCCCTTTCCTTCCTCCTGGCCTCCAGGTGAGTGAGCTTTTGAGGGGAAACAAGAAAACGAAAGGAACAAAACGAACCCTTTCCCTTCCTTTCGGAAGCTCTTCAGAGGAGACCCAGGAAGGAAGGAAGGAAGGAAGGAAGGAAGGAAGGAAGGAAGGAAGGATAGAGAGAGACAGACAGAGAGAGGGAAAGTTTTCTTGGGGCTTGGAGGAAACTTCCGGTGCCCCTCCTTCCTCAGAGAGAGAGAGAGAAATGGCGTCTCCTTCCCCCTCAGAGCCTCTTCTTCTTATTATTATTATTATTCTTCCCTCAATGGCTGCCCAGGGGTCGAGGGCAGAGTCCTCTGTCCAGGAAAGAAGGAGGGAATGAAGGAGGGAAGGAGAGACACAGTTTGAAGGATGCAGAGGAGCTGGGAGGAGCTGAACTAGGAAGGAAAGGGGGGAAAGAGGGGGGACTTCAAGGGAGGAAAGGGAAGAGAAGAGAAGGGAAGGGAAGGGACCCCTCCCCTCAAGAGGCCTTCATCCCTCCTAAACCTTTTGGAGGACACAATGGAGGACCAGGCTCCCTTTTTGGCCAGGGAGGACATGATGGCCCAAGGAAAAACCCTCACAGAAAGAAAGGTCTAGCTCCAAAACACTGCAGGAATCATCCTCTTCCAGAGACCCCCTCTGAGCAGCCCTGGCTCTAAGGCTAGGGAATCCTGGGAAGTGTAGTTTTGTGTGTGTATGTGTGTGAGAGAGAGAGAGAGCTCTGGTGGGACCACAATCAATTGCCATTCTTAGGTTTCCTGAGCCAAACTGGATTGTTTCAAGGGGTTTTTTTGGACACATACACACAAAATGTAGGCTTCTGTAGACTGCAGGAATAATCCTCTTCCAGATCTGGAAGACCTCCTAAGGAAGATCCAAGAAGAAAGTGCAAAGGCAGGCTTAATGTAACATACAGAAACAAGAAAACATAAGAACATAAAACATAAAGAACAGAAAGAAAACGTAAAGAACGTAAAACATAAAGAACAGAAAGAAAACACAGAGAATATAAAACATAAAGAACATAAGGAAAACAAAGAACATAAAACATAAAGAACATAAAGAAAACATAAAGAACATAAGGAAAACATAAAGAACATAAGGAAAACATAAAGAACATAAAACATAAAGAACATAAAGAAAACATAAAGAACATAAGGAAAACAAAGAACATAAGGAAAACAAAGAACATAAAACATAAAGAACATAAAGAAAACATAAAGAACATAAGGAAAACATAAAGAACATAAGGAAAACATAAAGAACATAAAACATAACATAAAGAAAACAAAGAACATAAGGAAAACAAAGAATATAAAACAACATAAAACATAAAGAATATAAAACATAAAGAGCATAAAGAAAACAACATAAGGAAAACATAAAGAACATAAAACATAAAGAACATAAAGAAAACATAAAGAATATAAAACAAAGAACATAAAGAAAACATAAAGAATATAAAACATAAAGAACATAAAGAAAACAAAGAACATAAGGAAAACATAAAGAACATAAAACATAAAGAAAACTTAAAGAACATAAAACATAAAGAACATAAAGAAAACAATATAAAACATAAAGAACATAAAGAAAATAAAGAACATAAGGAAAACATAAAGAACATAAAACATAAAGAACATAAAGAAAACATAAAGAACATATTTTTCTTTCTTTCATAATCCTCGCCGCAGCTGCTATGGTGTTTTTTTTTTTTGATACTCCAACTTATTTTAACCATATTTTATATTGTTGCATTGTTTAATATTATTTTAAAAGGTGTGGGTGTGTGTGTTATGGGACATATATTGTATTTTATTGTAATTTTTAAATGTTGTAAGCCGCCCCGGTTGTGTGAGCAGAGGGGCGGGATAAAAATAAATTATTATTATTATTATTATTATTAAGAACATAAAGAAAACATAAAGAACAAAGAACATAAAGAAAACAAAAATCATGACCACCGAGAACCTTCACAAGTTCAATCTAGACAATGAAGAAATAGAAATAGTAAAATGAATATATGACTATCTGATAGTCCTGAAGAGGAATCTGAACTCAGGACAAGAGGCTACTGTCAGGACAGAAGACGGAGAAACAGAATGGTTCCCAATTGGCAAAGGAGTCAGACAAGGCTGCATCCTTTTACCCTACCTAATAGCCCAGGGGTGGGCAACCTTTCCCCTTTAAGGGCCGAGGGACTCCAGCTCCCAGAATCCCAGGAGCTATTGGCCAACATGGGACTATTGGCCAACATGGCTGAGGCTTCTGGGAGCTGAAGTCCCTCGGCCCTTAAAGGGGAAAGGTTGCCTACCCCTGGTGTAACTTATTAGTACACTCCTCCCTCCATTTTCGAGGGGTCGGGTCCATGGTTTTGGCCCTTTGCAGACTGGCAAGCGAAGAGGGTTAAAATGCATCTGTGGATTCCCGATGAGGGCAATTTTGTGAAAATCCTTGAGAACGGTTTCCTTTATACCCACCTCTTCCGTGAGTAACATTGTGTTGCAGTACACAGCCATTCAAGTCTATGGGGCTTGAATATTTGCAGATTTCCATTTTCATGGGAGTGGGTGGGTCCAGAACGGATCCCCCCGGAAAAATGGAGGGATGACTGTATATTGACTTTTTGGATTCTTGTTTATAGAATGCATAGAATTAACCCATATTCAGGATTATCTTGTGGGATAACTTCTGGTTGTCATTTGAACTTTTCCTGATACTGAAAATGGAATCTGTTTCCATGTCACAAAGCAGCTTGCCAGTCCTGGGCATTCTAGTCCTGTTTAAAGCAAGACAACCCCAGAGGACTCATGTTGGAGTAGTACAAGCATAATTGGCTAAGAAGTCTAGACCAGCATCTGTGGATTCCTGAGTAGGGCAACGTTGTTAAAATACTTGGGAACGGTTTCCTTTATACCAGGGGTAGGCAGCCTTTCCCCTTTAAGGGCCGAGGGACTTCAGCTCCCAGAATCCCAGGAGCTATTGGCCAACATGGGACTATTGGCCAACATGGCTGAGGCTTCTGGGAGCTGAAGTCCCTCGGCCCTTCAAGGGGAAAGGTTGCCTACCCCTGTAATAGCCTACCTAACATTGGACGTTATCACACGTGGCCCACAAAGCGATAATAAACCGGAAATGACAAATTCCGAAAATAAACCGAAAATAAACCTTGATTCCGCAAATGGTTTTCACCCGTAATTACCTTAATTGCGCAATTAAGGAAAGCTCCCCCTGAAACTGCATTTAACGTTCACACACAAGTGCGAAAATCCCGTTCATGTACTAGAAATGATCTTCTAGCACATGCGCACTACAGCCGCGGCTGTCACTCGCCGCGGCTGTCACCTCTTCCCCAGGTCGTCCTCGGAGCAGCTGGCCCTCCACATGGCCGGCGCTCCGAGGAGGACCTCCTTGAAGCGCCGGCCCTGCATCGGATCAGCACTCCAAGGAGGTCCTCCTTGGAAAGCCAGCCCTGCGTAGGGCTGGCGCTCCAAGGAGGACCTCCTCAGAGAGCCGGCTTTCCAAGGGGGACCTCCTCGGAGCGCCGACCCTCTTCCAGATGCGACCCTCTTCCAAATCCCCCTTCCAAATGCACATTTGCTTTCCACATTACAGCGATTTTACCTTAATTGCGAAATTATCTGTATTGCGCATTTGCATTTCCTCCAAAGAACCGAATTTCAAAAGATCTCGTTTCTGTCCACTTTCTGTCCAGTTTCTGTGCAACGTCGTGTGAAAACACGGGCCAATAATCCGGTTTCGGTCGGGATTTTGTGTGGATTTGGCCCCGTGTGATAACGTAACAACAGCCCCCTTTTCAAAAACACAGAGCTACAAGCAATTATGCTATTGCAACAAATGAGACCTTATTTACAATCCCATGCCCAGTTTCCTTTGCTGGGTCTTCCTTGACTAGTGCTACAGCATGGCACTATTACACTTTCTTGGGATCGTATGTTGGCTGTCCATGATGCCATCGTCTTGCCGGGAACCAGCCTGTCTTTCCCAAAGGCTGCCAGCCAAATCAACCTGGCGAAGTTTGGTTCTCATTGGCTTTGGCTTTCTTTCTCATAAGATTCTCTCCCAGAGGGACATTTCCTCTGTCTCTCCAGGGGAGAAACGGCCTCAGGAGGGTGGGTTTCTGCAGCCTCCCTCTGTGTCCCCCATCATTGTTTCCACCCTCAAGGAGGAAGTGTTGGAAGATGTTTGCATTCTCTTTCCTTTTTCTTAGATAGAGATTTCCTGCATGCAAACTCTTCCCCCCCCCTCATTCAAACAAACTAATGTGACTTAGGTTACTCTCCCTTTGGGACTAACAGACACTCTCTGAAAGATTTTCAAAGTAGCTGTTTGGTTTTCCATCTTCCTCCTCTCTCAACTTTCTTTGGAAAAATGTGAGATAAAGATTTCTTTTTACCTGAATGATTCACTAGCTAGAAAAAGAATATAGCCTTTTATGTAAATATAGATAAATGCCATTAGTAAACTTTTGTTTTAAATTACAAGCTACATGTTTGTTGTTTTTGGAGTCAGCCTCAGTTCTTAGAGGAGCATAGGGGCGAAGGAGACTGGCACAATGCACCGGCTTCGGGGTGGCATGGGAGCGTGGGGTTTAGACGACGCAGACCCTGATGCCGTCCCCAAGCCGCCTGACAAACTGCCTCCGAATAAATCTTGCCAAGAAAACCCCATGATAGGTTTGCCTTAGGATCACCATAAGTTGGAAACATTTATTAATTTAAAAGTATTTATGTATTATCTCCCAGCCCACAAGCCATCAAGACGGATCTCTTCCAGTAGGCGTTCCCAGAAGGATACTTTCCATAATCTTTCCCTCGCCATTAGATCACTCCTTTATAATCAGAGTGCCCTGTCTAATTGTATTAGATTTGTAAATTTTGTTTTAAGTTAAATTTTAATGTTGTTATGGATTTAATATATATTTAAGGGGGGGGGGTTGATATGTCTTTTGTATTGTATGGGATTGTATTTTTAAGTTGTAAGCCACCTTGATAGCCTTGGCTAAAGGCGGGATATAAATAAAATATTATTATTATTATTATTATTACAAGAGCTCCTGAGGCAATGAACAAATTCCAAAGCTCAGACTCAGGTTTGTGGTTCAGAGATGCAATTCCATGTGGCAAAGTCTGATCACCCCTTTAACCAAATTTAAGCATGACACCATGTCTCCCTCTTGTGGCCACATGGAGCAGTGAAGGCCTTTGCAAACCAAAAGGGCAAGTGACAGCATGGTAATTCCAAAGTAATGGCAAATCGTTCAGGATGGGGGAAGGATAGGGTGACCAGATGCCCTCCTTTTCCAGGACGTCCTACATTTCAAGCTTCTGTCCAGGAGGAATTTCAAAATGTCCCCCATTTTGAGCATGACCAAGATGCATGCATTTATATTTGTGTTAGTGTTTCTAGCTTTTATTTGGCGATGCCCTACATTTTGTCTTGAACGTCCTGCATTTTGAAGTGCCTTGTCCTCTGTAATTAGGATATTTGGTCAAACTGGGGAGGAAGGTTAACCATCTAGCTATGAACACTTCAGAGTAATTTCAGGATCAAATGGCAGTTAATTTGCCTCTTTATATAAGTGGAAGAGCATCATATCTGGTATACTAAGGGTAGACACTCAAGCAAAATCATGCTCAAAATTCTGCAACACGGACTCCAACCATACATGGAGAGAGAAATCCCAGAGGTCCAAGTAGGGTTCAGGAAAGGAAGAGGCATGAGGGACCACATTGCAAACATACAATGGCTAATGGAGCATACCAGGGAATTTCAAAAGAAAATCAGCATGTGCTTTATATAGCAAAGCCTTTGACTGCATAGACCAGGGGTAGGCAACCTTTCCCCTTTAAGGGCCGAGGGACTTCAGCTCCCAGAATCCCAGGAGCTATTGGCCAACATGGGACTATTGGCCAACATGGCTGAGACTTCTGGGAGCTGAAGTCCCTCGGCCCTTAAAGGGGAAAGGTTGCCTACCCCTGGCATAGACCATGAAAGGCTATGGAAGGCCCTTAAAGACATGATGGGAGTGCTAACACATTTGATAATCCTGATGAGGAATCTGAACTCAGGACAAGAGGCTACTGTCAGAACAGAAGAGGGAGAAACAGAATGGTTCCCAACTGGCAAAGGAGTCAGACAAGGCTGCATCCTATCACCCTACCTATTCAACTTATATGCAGAACATATTGTAAGAAAAGAAGGCTTGGACATAGAAGGAGGAGTGAAAATAGGAGGAAGGAATATCAACAATCTGAGATATGCAGATGACACCATACTACTAGCAGAAAACCTCACAGACCTGGAAAACCTACTAAGGAAGATGAAAGAAGAAAGTGCAAAGGCAGGCTTAATGCTGAACATCAAGAAAACAAAAACAATGACCACCAAGGAGGATCTTCACAAGTTCAACCTAGACAATAAGGAAATAGAAATAGTAAAAGAGTTCTCATACCTGGGATCAAACATTGATAGAAATGGGGACTGAAGTCGGGAAATCAGGAGAAGACTAAAAGGGGATGCAGACCAGGGCATCGGGGACGCCCTGGTCCGGAGTGCCGCGGGACCGCAGCCTCCGCAACGCGGCGCTCCTGCGGCGACCCTAAAAGGAGCTCCAAATTGGCGCTCCTTTTAGAAGATAGGGAAAGTGCGCCCTAAACGCGTAGGGTGCACTTTCCCTGTCTTTTCCGCCGCAGCGTGTCCGGACACTGCGGCGGGAGGCTGCCCTCGGCGCGCCGGCCGTGCGGAGGGCTGGCAGCACCGAGGGCAACCTCAGGAAGAGGAAGGAGCGCCGCGCGTGTGGCTGCTCCTCCTCTTCCGGGCCTCCAAGACGACTCAATAAGCCGTCTGCCGAGGCCCTAAGAATGGGGAGATGGCTATGAAAGAACTAGAAAAGATCCTAAAATGCAAAGACATACAACTCAGCATAAAAGTCAGAATCATACAAGCCATTGTAATAATAATAATAATAATAATAATAATAATAATAATAAATTATTTTGATCCCACCCCTCTGCAGAAGCAATCGGGGTGGCTTACAACAATAAAATACCACAATGTACAATCCCAAAATCCACCCACCCCTTCAAATAGTATTAAACATCACAAAAATTAAAACAATAAATGAACAATTAACAATTAACAAGTAAAAGTAAAATTGTATTCCCTATTCCCATGGATGGATGTGAGAGCTGGACAGTCAAGAAAGAAGATAGGAAGAAAACCAATGCATTTGAGAGAATGTGGGGCTGGAGAAGAGTGCAATATATACATGATATAAATATATACATATACATATACACATATATCACACACACACACACACATATATAAGCATATATAAATATATGTACAGTCAAGGAAGAAGATAGGAAGAAAACCAATGCATTTGAGAGAATGTGGGGCTGGAGAAGAGGGCTGAGGATCCCATGGAGAGCCAAAAGGACAAACAAATGGATCCTAGAACAGATCTAGGCGGAAACCTCCCTGGAAGAAGCCCAGATGACCAAACTGAGACTAATGTACTTTGGACACATCTTGAGAAGAGAGGACTCTTTGGAAAAGACAATAATGCTGGGGAAGGTGGAGGGAAGGAGGAAGAGAGGGAGGCCACATGTCAGATGGAGGGACTCTATGAAGGAGGTCACTTTGGGTATTTATTAAGGAGTTGCAGGATTTAAGCAGAGCAATGGAGGACAGAGGGTCTTCTTGGAGATCTCTCATCCAGAGGGTCACCATGAGATCGACTCGAGGGCAGTTAACAACAGCAAAAGGGTGGGATCTTGTTGGTTGGTATCAACTAGAGTAAAGCCACTGAATCAGTTGTTAGATGCTAAATGCACATGTAGGCAAATCCAACCGGCTCAGTGATAGTAGTCAGGATTAAAATATGATTTATGCCTAAATGTGTCCAGGATCCCCAGCCCCAGAAAACCCTGGAACACCCTTTTCAACTTGTTTCTTTAAAAGCCCCTTTAACACTTGGACAATGGCCACATGCAGGCAGTTTCACTATATACTTTAACACTATATCGTTTTGATACTTTGATTCTACTTTAACTCCCCTGGTGACATCCCGTGGAACCGTGGGATCTGTAGTTCCAGCTCCATCGCACTTGAAGGGGCGTTCCTCGCGCCTCTTTTCGAAGTCGGGAGTTTTCCGGCTTGAGAAAAATGGCCGCCGGAGCTGCTGATAAGAAACTTTCTTAGCAAGCATGTAGACTACTTTTTCTGCCTCATTTTCTTTGCAACATGAAGCTTTACCTGTGCCTCAATATACACATGATTTTGTAGTTTACCTTTTTATATTACTCTAACTAAGGACTCTGTCACAACCGAACATTATTTGAATATAGACCATGCATCATGGCAGGCTTAAAAGAAATGCACTGGCACTTCCCAGAATTCCCTTGCACTGAGTCAGGGCAGTGAAAGCAGTCTCAAACTGGATTATTTCTTCAGTGTGTTTTGGACCTTCGGTCTAGGAAGGCTGATGCTGCCAACTTCTTTTGTTCAGTATGAGAGAGATCTTGCAGCCCCTTTGAGACTAATGAAAGAAAGAAGTTGGCAGCTTGAGTTTTCCTAGACTTCAGTCTACTTCCTCAGATGCATATGGATATAGACTATAGGCATATGAAGTTTTAATATGTAGAGATCTTGGATTCCCTTTGAGAATGAAATAAAGAAGTTGGCAACGTGAGCCTTCCTAGACTTAAGTCGGCTTCCTCGGATGCATATGGATATAAACTATATGCATATGAAGTTTTAATATGTAGAGATAGATCTTGTCGCACCTTTGAGACTGAAAGAAAGAAGTTGGCAGCATGAGCCTTCCTATACTTAAATCTACTTTCTTAGATGTATATGGATATAGACTATATGCATATGATGGTTTAATATGGAGAGAGATCTTGTGGTACCTTTGAGACTCACTGAAAGGAAGAAGTTGACAGCATGAACTTTCCTAGATTTAAGTCTACTTCCTCAGATGCATTTAGTGGAGTGGAAAGCCAGGGACAGACATATATATGCCATTGGTATGTGAAGATGTCCATTCCAATTCAAAAACCTTTGTGTATGGAATTTGAATGGACATTGTCACATACCAATGGCATATATATATATATATATATATATATACACAGACACAGTCGCCCCTCTGTTTTTGCGGACTTCAAATCTCGCACATTTGCAGGCGGCGAAAGGAGGGGGACAAAATGCGCCTCCAGTCAAGCCTCCAGTCAAGCCAATGGGACTTGAATATCCACAATTTTCTGTTTTCGTGGGAGGTGGGTCCCCTGCGAGAACAAAAAGGTGACTGTGTATATATATATATATATATATGTATGTGTGTGTGTGTGTATATATATATATATATATATATATTGTCTTGAACGTCCTACATTTTGAAGTACCTTGTCCTCTGTAATTAGGATATTTGGTCAAAATGGGGAGGAAGGTTAACCATCGAGCTACGAACACTTCAGAGTAATTTCAGGATCAAAAGGCAGTTATTTATTTATATATATGCTTGTCCCTGGCTTCCACTCCACCAAATGCATCTAAAGAAGTAGACTGAAGTCTAGGAAAGCTCCGGCTGCCAACTTCTTCCTTTCAGTTACTCTCAAGGGTGCTACAAGATCTCTCTATTATTATTATTATTATTATTATTTAGTCTAGGAAAGCTCCTGGTGCCACCTTCTCTCTTTCAGTGAGTCTCAAAGGGGCTCCAAGATCTCTCTCTATTATTATTATTATTATTATTATTATTTAGTCTAGGAAGTCTCCTGCTGCCAACTTCTTTCTTTCAGTATTTCTCAAAGGGGCTGCAAGATTTCTCTACATTATTATTATTATTATTATTGTATGCATTATTATTATTATTATACATTATTATTCTACATTATTTTTATTGTTATTATTCTATATTATTATTATACATTATTATGCATTATTATTAAACATTATTATTCTACATTATTTTTATTGTTTAGTATTCTATATTATTATTATTATTATTATTATTATTATTATTATTATTATTATTATTATTATTATTATTATTATTATTATTATACATTCTTATTGTGATGCAAGAGCTCTTTCTCTTCCTAAAAAGCCCCAACCACTTTTCCTGCCCTGCAACTACAGCTGTCTCCAGGCGGTGGCGCTGTTCCTCCTCCTTGGCGGAGGGAGGGAAGGAGGCTGGAAGCAAAACATCGCCGGAGGGGATGGCCGAGGGGCGGAGCTTGCGCTGGCCGGGCGCGGTGCATGCCGGGAAAGGGAGTCTTTGCTCCGGAGGCTTGAGAGGCGAGGGGCGCCCAAAGGCACTACGCGTCCCAGGAGCCTCTGCGCCCCGCGGGAGCTGAGGGGAGCCTCCGAGAGGGCGCTGGGGCTGCTCTGAGGAGAAGGAGCGGCGGAGGGAGAGGACTTGGAGCCTGGCGGCGGAGAGGAAGTTTGCCGTAAGTGGGAAACGGTGGCTCCTGAGGGTCAGGGCCGGGGCCTGAGGGGCCTTTGAGGGGCGAAAGGGTGGGGAAAGCCTTGAGGGGGGCCCTGCCTTGCCTCCACAACTCTGTGGAAGGGGTCTAGGGGTCCTAGTAGATCACAAACTGAACATGAGCCAACAGTGTGATGCTGCAGCTGAAAAGGCCAATGCGATTCTAGGCTGCACCAATAGAGGTATGGTGTGTCTGGATCAAGGAAAGCAAACAAGGGTCGAACCAGCAAAATGAATTTCAACAGGGAGAAATGGAAGGTACTATACTTTGGCAAAACCGTGCGATGCTGCAGCTAAAAAGGTCAATGCGATTCTCGGCTTCAAACAAGATACTAAAATGTGGGCTAAACAATGCAACCGGATTTGGTGGATTTAGATTAGAGAGTTGGGTCAAACTAACAAAATGAATTTCAAAAAGGACAAGTGGAAGGTACTATATTTTGGCAAAAATAAAATAAAAATGAAATGCACAGATATAGGATGGAGGGTACCTGGCTTGACTACCGTACACGTGAAAGGGATCTAGGATTCGTAGTAGACCACAAGTTAAACATGAGTCAACAGTGTGATGCGGCAGCAAAAAAGGCCAATGCAATTTTAGGCTGCATCAATAGAAGTATAGTGTGTAGATCAAGAGAAGTCATAGTGCCACTCTATTCTGCTTTGGTCAGGCCTCACCTGGAATAATGCTGTGTCCAGTTCTGGGCACCACAATTCAAAAAGGATGTTGAGAAGATGGAGCGTGTCCAGAGGAGGACAACTAAAATGGTGAAGGGTCTGGAAACCAAGCCCTGTGAGGAACGACTTAGGGAGCTGGGGATGTTTAGCCTGGAGAAGAGACGGTTAAGAGGGGATATAATAGCCGTGTTTAAATATTTGAAGGGATGTCATATTGAGGAGGGAACAAGCTTGTTTTCTGCTGCTCCAGAGAACAGGACTCGAAACAACGGATGCAAGATACAGGAAAAGAGATTCCACCTCAACATTAGAAGGAACTTCCTGACACTGTTTGACACTGGAAGACACTCCTTCGGAAGATGGTGGAGTCTCCTTCCTTGGAGGTCTTTAAACAGAGGCTGGATGGCCATCTGTTGGGGATGCTTTGATTGGGAGTTCCTGCATGGCAGAATGGGGTTGGACTGGATGGCCCTTGTGGTCTCTTCCAACTCTATGAATCTATGATTCTAAAGCAAAAAGCAAAGCAAAGCAGCCTCATTTGTATACCACTTCGTATCGCGCTATGGGATGTCTAAGCCAGGGGTTGGCAATCTAAGGCCCGTGGGCTGGGTGAGGCCCACGGAAGCCTTCGGACCGGCCCCTGCCCGGTCCTGCGGCCGCCACCACGCTGCGGCCGCCTTTCGCAGGCGCGGGGGTCCTCCGGGGCGCCATTTTGGATTCCAAAATGGTGGCCCGGAGGACCCCCGCGGCGGTGCTGGGCCTCTCGGAGGTCCGGCGCGGCTGAGGGAAGCCTCCTGGGGGGCCCCTGTGACACCTCAGAGGTCCGGCGCAGCCAAGGGAGCCCTCCTGGGGGGCACCTACCGTCGTGCGCACGCGACGTAGGGGCAGCAGTGGCCGCCATTTTGTTTTTCAAAATGGCGTCCTGCTCGTGGGGGGGAGGTAAGCGTGCGCGCACCGTGCCGGCTCCCAGCACCATCCCCCCCCCCGGCCTGTCGGCAAACAAAGTTGCCGACCCCTGGTCTAAGCTCCCACTTTCCGTAGACTTGCTGCTTGGTGTCACTGAAACTGAATCTTTTTCCTTTCTTTCCCCATTTTAATGAAGATGATGTGAATGTTAGAAAGGGGGGAAGCGAAGGCGCACTATCCAAATGGTTCTGTTTCTGCGCAGCGGCCATGCTCTGGGCCCCAGGCGCATCAAGACGGCTTCGGCTTAACCTCCTCTGATCTGCTCTCTCCCCAGGATAGAGATGCGGGTCAGACAGGGAACCCAGGGAGTGAACGCTGATCTGTTCTTGTAGCTTGAAGGAGAAAATTTGGGAACGTCGATGGGCGTTTCCAACACCTTGGACATACCAACGAACTCGCACGCAAGACAGAGACCAGGAATAATGGTAATTCTGTACCGCTGTAATTAATGCCCTCCAATATTTCACAGATGAAGACTGTGTGGCCAAGCAATGTCAGAGTGTGGTCAAGATGGCACATTAATTAGGAAGAATATAAAAGTGAGGAGAGATTGCATCTTTTAGCCCTTGCTTGAGCCTCCTGGGAAGATTTAAGTGTCAAGCTACTCTTGTACTTAGAACTTGGTTTGCAGCAGTTGAAGTAAGACGAGGACAAAGGGGGAAAGCGGGAGGAGGAGGAAGAAACTGGGACATTTTAAAAGCAGCTGAAAAAGTGGGTGGAGAGGATTAACTAGGACAGGGGTAGGCAACCTTTCCCCTTTAAGGGCCGAGGGACTTCAGTTCCTAGAATCCCAGGAGCTATTGGCCAGCATGGGACTATTGGCCAACATGGCTGAGGCTTCTGGGAGCTGAAGTCCCTCGGCCCTTAAAGGGAAAAGGTTGCCTACCCCTGAACTAGGATTTCCCTGCCATATCAGGACAGTTGAGGGGGGGGGGGTATGGTAATCCAATTCTTCCAGAAGGGGGGTAGGATTTGCAACCAAATAGTTGGTTGACCAAGTAAACCCAAAGGATGCTCACCAATGGCTCCTTTTAATCCTGAAGAGACTAGTGAGCTACCACAGTCTTAGGCCCAATGCTATTCAACATCATTTATGAGTGACATGGATTAGGGGTAGGCAACCTTTCCCCTTTAAGGGCCGAGGGACTTCAGCTCCCAGAATCCCAGGAGCTATTGGCCAACATGGGACTATTGGCCAACATGGCTGAGGCCTCTGGGAGCTGGAGTCCCTCGGCCCTTCAAGGGGAAAGGTTGCCTACCCCTGGCATGGATGAAAGAACAGAGGGCATGCTTATGAAATTTGCAGATGAAACCATATTAAGAGGGGTAGTGAATACCCCATAGGACAGGATCAACATTCAGAATGACATTAACAGAGATCCGGGCCAAAACTAATGAAATGAATTTCAAGAGGAAGAAACGTAAGGTACAACACTTAGGCAGAAAATGCACAGATCTAGGATGGGGGACACCTGGAGTACATGTCAAAGAGATCTAGGAGTCCTAGTAGACCACAAGTTGAACATGATGCTGCAGCTAAAAAAAGGCAATGCAATTCTAGGCTGCTGCATCAATAGCAGTATAGTGTGTAGATCGAGGGAAGTTATAGTGCCTCTGTATTCTGCTTTGGTCAGGCCTCACCTGGAATACTGTGTCCAATTCTGGGTACCACAATTCAAAAAGGATGTTGAGAAGATGGAGTGTGTCCAGAGGAGGGTGACCAAAATGGTAAAAAGTCTGGAAACCATGCCCTATGAGGAGAGGCTTAGGTGCTTTGATTGTGTATTCCTGCATGGCAGTGAGTTGGACTGATGGCCCTTGAGGTCTCTTCCGGCTTTATGATTCTGTGAACAGGTCAAAGCAATGCAGTTTAAAATCACTTAACGTGGTTTAAAAATGTTGCTTCTTTAAATTGTTTGTTTAAATTTCTTTAACAAATGTAACTTGTTTCTATAACCGGTTTGTTTAAATGTCTTTAACAAATGCAAGGAAAACAATTTAGTCTCCCAGACTTCCCTGAAGGCCTTTGTAATGGAGTATTTCAGAGAAGAGAGGCTTCTTCTGCCCATCTCCCTTGTGCTTTTGGGTGTAGGTAAGAGAAAGGGGCATCCATTGATAGGGATAGCTTGGTGCGAGTGCAGGTGTTGCCCCAAGCTCTTCGATGCTTTAAATGTCACAAAACAAAACTTGAAATTGGTCCCCAAAACACACTGGTAGCTATTCAACTTGGGTCTCTTTGATTGGGAGTTCCTGCATGGCAGGGGGTTGGGCTGGATGGCCCTTGTGGTCTCTTCCAACTCTATGATTCTATGATCCAGGCAAAAGTTGTCCTATTTACCTTCTTAGTGGCTCCTACCCTTAGTTTTGGATAATATTTCCCACCCCTTCAGTTTGGCTGTTTTGGATAATATTTTTGGATAATACACTCATCCTTCCACATTGGCTGGGCTTAGGCGCGCAGGACCCTCTTGAATGTGGAAAAACTACAAATACCCAAAACACTATGTTTTTAACTGGGAGAACACCTTTCTAGGAATCTCTAGGTCAGGGGTCGGCAACCTATGGTCCGCGGGCCAGCCCCGGCCCACCGAGGCCTTGGAACCAGCCCATGGCCGGTCTTGTTGCTGCGTGACACAGGGCACCATTTTGCCTTCCAAAATGGCGGCCATGCTCGCACACGCATGCACACTATGACAGCCGCCATTTTGGAATGCCAAACGGCGCCGGCGTTGTGCACATGCGCTCGCGACGCCGGCGCTGTTTTGCCTTCCAAAAGGGCGCCCGCTGTAGTGCACATACATACGTGAGCGTGGATGGCGCCCCGCACTCGCATATGCATGCGCACCACGGTGGGCGCAGTTTTGGAAGGCAAAATGGCGCCGGCGTCGGAAGCGCATGCGCATTACGCCGGCATCGTTTGGCCTTCCAAAATGGCGCCCCCTGCCGTGCGCTCGCATACGGATGCACACCATGGCGGTGGTAGGGCATGCGCGCGTGCACCTCTGCAGCCCGGGGAAGATCGGGGGACAGGAGGAACGGCCCCACCCCCAAAAAGGTTGCTCTAGGTCCTCCAGGACAACTCTGTGGTCAACATCTGCCTGACACTGACCATATAATTACACTGGAGGAGCTACAGATGCCTAGTGCGCCAGTTTTCTCTCTAGGAATCTCTAGGTCCTTCAGTGCGACTTGTGGTTAAAGTTGACCACAGAGCTGTGCTGGAGGACCTAGATATTCCTAGAGAGAACATAATAATCAAATCCACAAATAATCAAATCAGCAAAAGTCAAAGCTGCATATGTGGAGGGACATGTGTATTCCCCACCCCTTTGGTTTGGCTGTGTGTAATATTGTTCTCCGGGTTGGAAACTGGAGCATCCAGGAAGCTGAAGCCAAAGGCCTGCTGCCCAACTGAAAAGTTCTGACTGCCTTCAGTAACAGACCTGGGTGCAGTCCTGAAGATGTGTCCTTTGCTAGGAAGGAGGGTGGAGAGATCGCTATGGTGGTCTTAAAGCATGCAATGGCAGTGCCGTTATTTACAAGGGACTGTTGAAAATGAATAGTGAATCAGAATGGGTCACAATGATGGCCAAGTCTTACTACATCTTTCCCAACCCTGGCCTTCCAGACACACTAGGCTACAACTCCCATTGTGCCTAGAAGCCTAGAAGGATGGGTATAGCAGTTAATCACAGCTGAGATCCATTGTCATTTCCTTTGTTATTTAACCTTTTTTGGATATTCGTAGAATCATAGAATTATAGTGTTGGAAGAGACCCCAAGGGCCATCCAGTCCAACGCCCCTGCCATGCAGGAACTCACAATCAAAGCATCCCCAACACATGGCCACCCAGCCTCTGTTTAAAGACCTCCAAGGAAGGAGACTCCACCACTCTCCGAGGGAGTGTCTTCCACTGTTGAACAGCCCTTACTGTCAAGACGTTCCTCCTAATGTTGAGGTGGAATCTCTTTTCCTGAAGCTTGCATCCATTGCTCCATTGGGTCATATTATCTGGAACAGCAGAAAACATGCTTGCTCCCTCCTCAATATGACATCCCTTTAAATATTTAAACAGGGCTCTCATATCCCCTCTTAGCCGTCTCTTCTCCAGGCTAAACATACCCAGTTCCTTAAGGCATGGTTTCCAGACCCTTCAGCATTTTGGTTGCTCTCTTTTAGACACACTCCAGCTTTTCAACATCCTTTTTGAATTGTGATGCCCAGAACTGGACACAGTATTCCAGGTAAGGCCTGACCAAAGCAGAATAGAGTGGCACTATGACTTCCCTTGATCTAGAGTAGACACTATACATCTATTGATGCAGCCTAAAATTGCATTTGCCTTTTTAGCTGCTGCATCACACTGTTGATTTGTGTTCAACTTGTGATCTACTAGGACTCCTAGATCCCTTTCGCACACTTACGATTTAAGACTTAAGATATTCTTGAAGAAGGCTAAAGAAGTTTTTAAATTATATGCACATCTCTTGCATCCCTTCCTCCAACCTTCCATGCAAGGTGCTCAAGAAAGTTTCAAAGAAGGAGAACCCTCCAATGTTTTTCAAGGGTACAAGAGTTTTACTGTATTAAACCAAAGTTCAGATTCCTGTAGTAGCCAACCTAGAATCCCAAGAAACTCATAATCAGGACTGCCATCTCTTTCCCAAGTGATGGTTTTGCATGTAACCCATTCATGGACTTGTAGGGAGGGCCTATATCCTTCTGAAATGTCAAGATGCTGGGGAGATTAATGGTGGTGTTAGTGGTATATTCTCAGTTTTACAATCTGTTAGATGTTACTGACTAGAATGTTGGACTATCAATCGTTTGGATTTTGAGCAAGCATGGTCTGATGGTTTGACTCAGGGGTAGGCAACCTTTCCCCTTTAAGGGCCGAGGGACTTCAACTCCCAGAATCCCAGGAGCTATTGGCCAACATGGGACTATTGGCCAACATGGCTGAGGCTTCTGGGAGCTGAAGTCCCTCGGCCCTTAAAGGGGAAAGGTTGCCTGCACCTGGTTTGACTGTTGGACTAGGACTCCCGGACACCAGGGTTCAAATACCCATTCAGCCATGGAAACCCACTGGGTGACATTAGGCAGGCCACACTCTCTCAGAGGAAAACAATGCCATATTTCTGCTGTATTAATCTCATCAAGGAAACCATATGAAAGGTTTGCCATAAATCAAGGCCCATAACAACACAACAAAATGATTGAGATTCTGTCTAAGGACCTAGAAATTTGCAAGGTGGCGTCAACAAATGTGCCATGTTTCAAGTGGTACCATTTATTTATTTTTTTTGCGATTGTTTTATGCATGTATGTGTTGGCATGCTGGCTGGGGATTCTGGGAGTTGTAGTCCAAAAGTGTTTTTTCCAAACTCTGATTATTATCATTATCTACACCAGGGGTAGGCAACCTTTCCCCTTTAAGGACCGAGGGACTTCAGCTCCCAGAATCCCAGGAGCTATTGGCCAACATGGGACTATTGGTCAACATGGCTGAGGCTTCTGGGAGCTGAAGTCCCTCGGCCCTTCAAGGGGAAAGGTTGCCTACCTCTGATCTACACAAAGATGATAAAGCCTTTTAGAGAACAGCTGTAACCGGACACCTGTTCCATAAAGAGCTTGGGTGTGATGCACAGACTCAAGAAGTATACCAGAACATCCCCTGGCCTCTTTATGTCATGATTTATTATCTGAAAGCTTTATGGAGGTCTGTTCCTTGCCCTTCTCCCACCGTCCCCACTACCATGTCTTAATGCCAGACATCTGTTTGTGACCTAAGTTTATCAGTGTACACTGCCTTTGTAAGTATTCCAAACCAATTTTGGTGCATACAGAGAGCAGGTTATATTGGTCATTTCCCCATGCCCCTTGTCGATTATGCTGAAGCATAAGGAATTCATTGGCAATCTGACGGACGTGGGATTCAATTGAGGCCGACATCATGGATGGCTCTGCATTTTTTAAATTTTATTTGATCAAGGGCATGCCTTCGTTTTACAAGAGCACAATGAGAAACCATGGTGTTTATTTGCTGGCTTAGTTCTGTCCCCACCCTCCTGGATCTGGGAAGGATTGCTTTTCTTAGTTATTGCTTCCCTTGGGATCTGGCCCCTTGAGAAAGCTTTGTAACAAGAACAAATATGAACAGCCAGGGCTAATACGATGCAATGTTAACCCATGGGACAAATTACTGTACAGTCGAATTACAGACTTTGCTTTGCCTTCCTGCATGGGTTTTTGGGGTAAGAAATCCTCCAAGAATAGTGTAAGATGGACTGAGTTTAAAAAAATAAATAAATTACTAGGGTTTTTTTTTTGTGGAGTGGTGGCATTAGGATCTTAGGGAGGAGTGTGTGTACGTCCATGAACTAATGAGAGCATTTCTAAAGAGTGGGGTATAAATAAAATAAATAATGTGAAGCCGTAGGCTTTCATGGCCGGCATCCATAGTTTTTTGTGGGTTATTCGGGCTGTGTGGCCATGTTCTAGAAGAGTCCCTTTCTGACGTTTCGCCAGCATCTGTGGCTGGCATCTTCAGAGAAATAATAAATAATAAAATAAATAATAATGATAATAATGGTTTAAAGCATGGTTGCATGTTTAAAATAGAGGGGGAAAGTCCTTCCATTTGTTCTAGGTTGTTCTTTCTGCCCAAGGGTTTCCCCCTGTTAAAGTTGTTTTGGCATAACCTGAATCAAAAGTTAATGCTTGGTACAGCTTTGTCATCTGTTTTCCGACAGTTCTGACGCTCAGTTTGAAACATCATTGACCCTTCTGGTCTTTGAGGACATCAGCAGCAGCGTCTATCACAGGTGGAATGGTTGTATATCTTGTTTCTGAGGAAGCACAGGCGTGGAGTAGTGGGGTCAGAATTTGGCTTTCTGAGAAAATTGGCTTTAATTTAAAAACAACAACAACAATCAAACAACTTCTAGATCCTATGATTGCAAAGAGATGCTTGAAAAATACGTGACTATTTGACCCAAATAGTGTTTGAAGAAGATGACACTCATGTAGTACATGCATGTGCAGAAATGCTCCTGAACACATAGACGCAAACGCATCTTCAGGGTGGAGGTAACGGGTTCAGGTCACCCTTAGGTCTGCTTCTTGTGGCTAGTGCAAGAAGCATAAATAAGATGCAAACTGCAGAATAAAAGGGGCCAAATAAAAAAGACCTCCATGTTTGCAATAGGAGAGATCAGGAGTTGAAAAAACCCCAGAGTTGAGAAACCCTGCTGTTCTTTTGTAGAGTAAGCTGCGAGACTTCAGAAATTGTAGGGGTGGTTGGGGAGAGCCCAATACCTTGCTTTGCCCTTGCTATGTGGATGTTTTTTATTCCAGGTTTGGACTCTGACTTTGGGAAGCCTTCAAGAGAAGAAAGCTTTTTTTGCTGTCAGATCAACTCTGATGTATGGTGACTCTAGTAATAATAATAATTTTTATTTATATCCCACCCCTCTGCCACGCAATCGGGACAGCGTACAACATATTAAAACATCACAGCAAATTAAAATCAGTCCAAATCCCATCCCTTATTCCCACCCCCACCCACCCCCTTAAGAATAAATTAAACTAAACAGATTAAAATGACAATAGTTAAAAATATACCTACAATTCAGGGATACATATTTTTTTCTCTATCCTCAAGTTTGTTAGGGGGATTTTATTCAGAGGAGGTTTTCCATTGCCTTCTTTTAGGATGATAGAGTCTCACTTGACTAAGGTCTCTAACTGGCTTTCCATAGCTGAATGGGTATTGAAACCCTCATTTCCTAGAATCATAGTCCAGCACTCAAAGTAGGACACTATGCCAACGCTCAAAAGAAGGCTACCGGAACCATAACCATAAGTGATCATTCCTCTATTGCCAAGATCTATTCTTTTAAAGATATCCTCCTGCTGACATTATTAAGGATAATATGAATGCCTTTGTTAATGTTAGAAATCCAATTTTCTGAATTTTCTTCTGAATGTAAGGATCTGTTTCTGAATTTAGGGTTCCACAGATATTCTGGACCTATCTGTTTCAGTCAGGAGTTGGCATTTGTAAAAAGTAAGCATTTGTGGGGTGGTTGGGTGAAATTTCCTAACATGATTGTCTTTTCCAATGATCCATGCCTTCTCATGATGTGTCCAAAGTACGATAGTCTAAGTCTTGTCATCTTGGCTTCTAGGGATATTATCTCTGGCTTGATCTGTTCTAGGACCACTTTGTTTGTCCTTTTGGCTGTCCATGGGATCCTCAGCACTCTTCTCCAGCACCACATTTGCTCAAATGCATTGGTTTTCCTCCTATCCTCTTTCTTAACTGTCAATATATTTATATATGCTTGTGTATATATATATATATATATATATATATATATATATATATATATATATATGTATATGTATATATATATATATATATATGCATGTGTGTGTGTGTGTGTGTGTGTATGTGTGTATATATATATATATATATATATATATGAATGTATTGCACTCTTCTCCAGCCTCACATTCTCTCAAATGCGTTGGTTTTCTTCATATCTTCTTTCTTGACCTCACATCCATCCATGGGAATAACAGGGAATACAATGGCTTGTATGAGTCTGACTTTTGTGGTGAGTTGTATGTCTTTGCATTTTAGGATCTTTTCTAGTTCTTTCATAGTCACCCTCCCCATTCTTGGAGAGCCAAAAGGACAAACAAAGGGGTCTTTGAGCAGATCAAGCCAGAGATATCCCTAGAAATCTTCTGATTTCCTGGCTGCAGCCCCCATTTCTATCCATGTTTGATCCCAGATATGAGAACTCTTTTACTATTTCTGTTTCCTCATTCCCTAGTTTGAATGTGTGTAAGTTCTCTGTGGTCATTATTTTTCTTTTCTTTATGTTCAACCTTAAGCCTGCCTTTGCACTTGCTTCTTGGATCTTCCTTAATAGTTGTTCCAGGTCTGTGAGGTTTCTGCTAGTACTATGTTGTCATCTTCATATCTCAGATTGTTGATATTTCTTCCTCCTATTTTCACTCCTTATTCCATGTTCCTCAAGCAATGCACCTGCTTAATTCGGTTTGCTCTAGTCACATGGCAACCAAAGAAGAGTCAGCATCTGCAGTGGTCCCTAGAGGTGGTGGTGGCTGATGGCGCCTTTTGCTCAAGGCCACCTCTGTCGCTTGGCGCGGAGAAGAGGAACCCTCAGTGGCTCTGTTCCCCAACAAAGGGCTCCTGGGACCAGCCAGCCAAAGAGGAGTGGTGCAAGCACACTGTTTCCTGTGATCTGCTGGTCAGAGCGTCTCCATGGGCTCACTACTTCCCTACACTATCCTTCATTCTCCTGGCCAAGCAGCCAGGGATTCCTACTTGCAGGTGAAGGAACCTGACAAAGTGATCTAGATCAAGGGAAGTAATAGTGCTACTGTATGAAGTGCCACTTAAAACATATTGTTTTAAATATGTTGTAACCCGCCCTGGTTGCCGAGCAGAGGGGTGGGCTAGAAATAAAACTTATTATTATTATTATTATTATTATTATTATTATTATTCTGCTTTGGTCAGGCCTCACCTGGAATGCTGTGTCCAGTTCTGGGCACCACAATTCAAAACGGATGTGGAGAAACTGGAGTGTGTCCAAAGGAGGGCAACTAAAATGGTGAAGGGTCTGGAAACCATAAAGCCCTATGAGAAGAGACTTAGGGAACTGGGTATGATTAGCCTGGAGAAGAGATTGTTAATAGCCCTGTTTAAATATTTGAAGGGATGTCATATTGAGCGAGGAGCTAGCTTATTTTCTGTTGCTCCAGAGGATAGGACCCAGAACAATGGATGCAAGATACAGGAAAAGAGATTCCACCTGAACATTAGGAGGAACTTCCTGACAGTAAGAGCTGTTTGCTTACATACACAATCTCTCACACACATGCATTCTCAAACAAATATCCACCAGTGGTACCTTTTTTGGCCAACCAAAATGCACAATATACTTGTTGCAAGCTTTCGAAGCTCCATGGGCTTCTTCATCAGGCAAGGTGTTACAAACCCAGTAGGAGAAAAACAATTGGAGATGTTAGTCAGATGCCTGCGTTTTGATGTTTCTGTCTCTCACACACACATAGTCTGTCACACTCATCTGTTTTTACATACTGGTATATGCACTCACATAAACACAAGAAAATGAATGTTTTTTGTGGGTTTTCGGGCTGTGTGGCCATGTTCTAGAAGAGTTTCTTTCTGACGTTTCACCATCATCTGTGGCTAGCATCTTCAGAGAAAAGATGCTCTGAAGATGCTAGCCACAGATGCTGGCAAAACGTCAGAAAGAAACTCTTCTAGAACATGGCCACACAGCCCGAAAAACCCACAAAAAACGATGGATGCTGGCCATGAAAGCCTACGACTTCACAAATGAATGTTTCTTTGTGACTGAGAAAGTTTGTATAAGAGAAAGAATGAAAGAGCATGACTGAGGAAGTAGACCTAAGTCTACAAAAGCTCATGCTGCCAACTTCTCTCTTTAGTTAGTCTCTAAGGTGCTGCAGACTGAGTCTACAGACTAACATGGCTATATCTTTCAATTCTTTCTTTCCTTTAGTCTCAAAGGTGTTCCACGATCTCTCTACAGACTGAGTCTACAGACTAACAGGGCTATATCTTTGAATTCTTTCCTTCCTTTACTCTCAAAGGTGCTCCAAGATCTCTCTACAGACTGAGTCTACAGACTAACAGGGCTATATCTTTGAATTCTTTCCTTCCTTTACTCTCAAAGGTGCTCCAAGATCTCTCTACAGACTGAGTCTACAGACTAACACAGCTATATCTTTGAATTCTACCATTCTGTACATATCTGTGAGCATTGGTATATGGAAGTGTTGCTGTGTGCGTGACAGTATGTGTAAAGTTTTCACGTGTCTTAAGTATTGAATTTATTTAAATAAAATTGTTCTGATTTGAATGATATTTCTTTATTAAATATGCATATATAGATGAATGTGTGAATGAAAATATGCACACTAAACAAAATATTTTTATCCATATACTACGCCAAGCAGGAGAGGGGACGCGATGTCTGTATGTGGATGTAAAAGGGGTCACAAGAGTAAAAAAGTCTGAGAACCACTGAAGACAAAAAGACAAGAAAAGGCAGCTGTCGCAAGGTGGAAAGGACATAGAGAAGAGAGGGAAAGGGTGCTAGACAGGTAAATGGTGCCAGACAAACACATGGGAAGGCACTTGAGGACATTGGTGTTGTCTCCCCCCTTTAAAAAGGAGAGGAGCAAAGCCTTTGCTTCAGGTACCTTCAGCATTCTGTTCCTCCTGCAAGAGCTGGTGTCCTTGTTAGCTGTTAAAGGATAAAATTGCAAGCTCAGGGGTTGGCATGTGAGTCAGAACTTTTTCTCTCTGTCACTTTCTCTCTTGTATTTTGAGGGGGATTGCTTATTGGCAGTGATAGGTGACCGCAGAGCTGGCCAGAGGGGTGCTTTCTTCGACACAGGGCAGGATTAAGGGAACAACATGTGGAGATTATTGCTGAAACAAATAGAAATGTGGTGGTAACTCAGCACAAAGCACCTTTAAAAAATAAAACAATTGAGGATGGAGCAAGCTTGTTTTCTGCTGCTCCAGAGAATAGGACCTGGAACAATGAATGGAAGCTCCAGGAAAAGAGATTCCACCTCAACATTAGGAGGAACTTCCTGACAGTAAGGGCGGTTCGACAGTGGAATACTCTCCCTCAGAGTGTGGTGGAGTCTCCTTCCTTGGAGGTCTTTAAGCAGAGGCTGGGTGGCCATCTGTCGGGGATGTGTTAATTGGGAGTTCCTGCATGGCAGAATGGGGTTGGACTGGATGGCCCTTGGGGTCTCTTCCAACTCTAGGATTCTCTGATTCTATAAGATTGCTTTAAAGTGTGTGCAGTTGCCAGCTGTTTAAGGTTACCTCTCTCGTTTTTAATTAGTTGATTGCATGGACTAGTTAAACATTAACCTCAGTGAGAATTTATGGGCTTGGTTTTCCAATAGCTTTAAGAAATTTTCATTTATACAACAACCACACAGAACCTTTTGAGTAGCCTGTGAATAATGGGTGAACGGGAAGATTGAGATGTAATAAGGAGGAAGCCTCTAAATACACAACAGAATAAGAAGGCCAGGAAGATGAAGAGCTAAGCACATAGCAGAGTGTTAAGTACAGAAGTAACAGATCATTATTCTTAGAGTAAGTCCACTGAAATCAGTGGGAGGTCAGTCAGGATTACAATCCCATTAATTTCCGTGGGTCAGTTCTAAATATAGTTTCTCCTCTTCTCTTCCCTGGCCCTTTGGAATAATTGAGCTTTCTATATGCATATTTAACTAACACTTGTAGCTCTACAACTGCAAGTGTTAATTTAAGACCTTTTTTTAGTTAATGTTTTTACCTTTTTTCCCAAAAGGAGGAAGATCACATCGGATCAGTTCCAACGACTGGCACTGATAGTCCTGTAGACGGTGTCGCTTTTTGCAGTAGTGCTATTGTGTTCCTGTTTGGAACATAGCACAGCATCCAGAGATACCTCACTGATTCCTAGATTTTTGGATAGAATCCAAATCGCTCTCTCAAGTCCAGCAAGATACCTCAGTCCAGCAATGCAGGCTCAGTAGTAAAAACTCAGAAACCCCATGATAGGTTCACTTTAGGAGTGCCATGCATCTGAAACGATTTGAAGGCACACAACAACCCCTTCATAGGCCCATCACAGGTCAAAGTAATCTTGACAGCAGACAGCTACAAGAAGCACTACTGAATTCAGTGGGGTTTTCTTCTGATGTTCAGGCCTGCTTTGTTAGTGAGTTGGTGCAAAGGGGACATCTAGGTTTGGCCTCTCGGCTGCTGGGCTAAACCACGTTCTCTGCGTCCTTGATCTGACAGTGCCGTGGGAAGGAAACACAGCCACTTTGCAGGAACATCTTCTCTTGGGCTGCCTCATGTTGCTTGCAGATTTAATACTGTCCAGACAACTGTCAGCTGGAGGCAAGGTGTTTTGTTTTATTTTATTTTTCAACGTTACAATTGGAAGGTTAAAGCCTGCCTTATATCCTCACAGTGGTACAGGATTCAATGGCCAGGGCACTCTGCATGCGGTCAGATGGTCTGTCTTTCTTTGTCAGTGTTGCAGGGCTAAGAGAGCAGTCGGGGCTTTCGACTTACAGCTTTTGATGAGGGAGCTCATCTTTTGGACTATACTGTGTCAGTTTACAGGTGGAGGAGAGGATATGTGTTTTGAGTTTTCCTCCTAGCGATTTATTCTGTGAATGATTTATTCTTAGGGGGAGACCCCTGGGGCTCCCTCAACATAACAACATAGCATGAAGACCCATGGTCATCCATAAGCAAGAGGCAGCCCTCACCTGTTTGCAGCCCTGGTGGCGTAGTGGTTCAATGCCTGTACTGCAGCCACTCACTCATAGACCACACGGTTGCGAGTTCAATACCAGCCAGGGCTGAAGCTCGACTCAGGCCTGCATCCTTCCGAGGTCGCTAAAATAAGTACCCAACTGTTGGGGGGCAATGAGCTTACAGTTGTAAACCGCTTAGATATCCCATAGCACGATATGAAGCGGTATATAAATGAAGCTGCTTTGCTTTGCTTTGCTTCTTGGGTCAAGAGTACTCCATTGAGCTCTGCGGGGTGGGGATACAGAGAGAAGTTGAGAATCCAACTTCCAGAAGCCTCTAGCAAGCATCATTTATCCTTTCATTGCTTTAGGGATGCACCCTGCTCCTTTTAAAAGAGAAAAAATTGGGGCAGGGATACCAGAAGTGGACTGTTGACTGCATCTTGCGATTGTGGCTGGCAGTGTCCCAGATGGATTTGTCCCAGACAGTCCAGAATCTCCCAATCCTGCTTTATACTGCTATGGCCACAATCTCAAATTACCTTATGGGTTTATTTGGCAAGGGGGGAAAGCAGGTTATTTATTGGGATGTATTAAAAACATTTTCCAGGAGAGCTTTTGTTGTTATTAGCTGCCCTTGAGTCAATCCCAATTCATGGTGACCCTGTGGATGAGACATCTCCAAGACACCCTATTTTCCACTGCTCTGCTTAGGTCTTGTACATTTATAGCTGTGACCTCCTTAGTAAAGTCCATCCATCTAACATGCGGTCTTCTTCTCTTTCTACATCCCTCCACCTTTCCTAGCATATTGTCTTTTCCAATGAGTCATGACTTCTCATGACGTGACCAAAATACAACAGCCTCAACTTTATCATCTTGGTTTCCAGAGAGGTTTCCGGCTTAATCTATTCTAGGATCCATTTGCTTGTTCTTTTGGCTGTCCATGGGATCCTCAGCACTCTTCTCCAGCACCACGTTATCTCAAATGAATTGATTTTCCTCCTATCCACCTTCCTCACTTCCAGACCTCCATCCATACATGGTAATCGGGAAAACGATGCCTGGTATGATTCTAACTTTTGTGCTCAGTTGGATATCTTTACATTTTAGGATCTTTTCTAATTCTTCCATAGCTGCCCTCCCCATTCTTAGTCTTCTTCTTATTTCTTGACTGCAGTCCTCATTTTGATTAACGTTTAACCCAAGGTATCAGAACTCTTACTTTTTCAATTTCCTCATTATCTAGGTTGAATCTGTGTAGATCTTCTGTGGTCATTACTTTTGTTTTCTTTATGTTAAGCATTTTCTTCTTTGATCTTTCTTAGTAGTTGTTCCAGGTTGTGATTATTTTCTGCTAGTAGCATGGTGTCGTCTGCATATCTGAGGGGGGATGCAGACCAGGGCATATCTGAGGGGGGATGCAGACCGGCCTTGGTCCGGAGCGCCGCAGGGCCATGGCAGCCTCACCGCGGCGCTCCTGCGGCGACCCTAAAAGGAGCGCCAAATTGGCGCTCCTTTTACAAGTCAGGGAAAGTGCGCCCTAAACACGTAGGGCGCACTTTCCCTGACTCTTCCACCGCAGCGCGTTCGGTCGCTGCGGCGGGAGGTCATCCCCGGAGCGCCGGCCGTGCGGACGGCCGGAAGCTCCAAGGACGACCTTAGGAAGAGGAAGGAGCACCGCGCGTGCGGCTGCCCCTCCTCTTCCGGGCCTCGGAGACGGCTCAATTAGCCGTCTGCCGAGGCCCTTAGATTGTTGGAATTCCTTGTTGTCTTCACTTCTTCTTCTGTGTCCAAGCCTGCTCTTAATATGGTATTTTCTGCATACAAGTTGGACAGATAGAATGAAAGGATGCAGCCTTGTCTGACCCCTTTGCTGACTGGGAACCATTCTGTTTCTTCATATTCTGTTCTTACAGTAGGCTTTAGTCCTAGGTACAGATTTCTCATCAGGACTACCATATGTGTTTGCACTCCCATGTCTTTACAGGTGTTCCATACTTTTTCATGATCTAGTTGAAGGCTTTGTTGTTGTCTATAAAACACATGCTCATCCTCTTTTGGAATTCTTTGGTGTGCTCCATTAGCCATTGTCTGTCTGCAGTGTGGTCCCTAGTGCCTCTTCCTTTCCTGAATCCCACTTGAACATCTGGGATTCCTCTCTCCATGTATGGTTTGAATCTTTTGTGCAGAATTTTGAGCATAATTTTGCTTGCATAGGAAATTAGTGTTATGGTCCTATAGTTGCTGTAGTCTTCTGTGTCTCCTTTTTTGTGAATTGAGATGTGTATTGAACATTTCCAGTCTGTTGGCCACTGTTTTGTTTTCCATATTTGTTGACATATGTTAGTTAGGACTAAAGTCAATTCTGTCAGTGTGGATTGGAGCAGTTTGATTGGAATATCATCCATTTCCTGGTGATTTATTTTCCTCAACGTCTGTTATTGCAATTTTCACTTCACTTTTTAGAATTTAGGATTCAGTTTGTATGCTTCTTTGCTCCATGTATCTTTCATTTTCTCATCTCTTTTATATAACTCTTCTGTGAATTGCCTCCAACATTGTTTTATTTCTTTCTGGCCTTGAATTATGTTTTTATTGCCATACCACATCCCAGACCTTGGTTTGAACTTCCCTTTGATTTCTCGGATTTTGTTGAAGAGGTCTTTTTTTCCTTTTTTGTTGTCTTCTTTTTCTCTGCATTGATCATTGCAGTAGTTGTCTTTCGCACTAGTCGTTGTATAGTTGCATACATGGTTTTGATTTCGTTCCTATCACCCTTTTGCTTTGCTTCTCTTTTTTCTATTTCTGGTTGAAGTATTTTATCTGTCATCCATTGTTTCTTCTCTTTCTTTTTGACCACAGAAACTGTGTTTGCATTTTTATTAGGTCCCTGGCTTTTGACCATAGTGCATCTGGTTTCCAGTCAATTATGTTTAATAGTTCAAATCTGTTTCTTATGTTGCCAGTAAATTCTGTTTCTTCTTTTGTTTCTTCTTCTCTTTACTCTTATTCTTGATATAAGTAGTTTGTGGTTTGAACCACCGTCTGCACCTAGTCTAGTTTTGGCTACCGTAATGGAACTTCTCCATTTTTTGCTTCCTATTATATAATCTATTTGGTTTTTGTGTTGTCCATCTGGTGATGTCCATGTGTAGGGGTCCCAGGAGGGCTAGGAACTGGCAAAAATACTGTGTGCATATAGTTCAGAAGTAGTACAAACATCATTTCCAGCTTTTCAAAGACATAACTGTTTTAGTCTGTTTTCAGCCTTAAAAAGGAAACAACAACATAGCAGTATCTTTCAGAGGAAGTAATTTATTTTAGCATGCCTTTTTTTGGATTTCAGTCCGCTTCTTCAGATAGCACTGATGGAGTAACATTAAAGCTACAATTATTTAAGCAGAATTGCTCAGTTGTGGGATGAGACAGGATAAAGAAAGGGGGAAGCTATGACCCTGGCCATAAATCTTCCATGAATTGTGTCAGTCTGCTGCTGCACTGCAGAATTAATGTAGTTTGACACCAGTTTAACTGTCATGGTTCCATCCTATGGAATTCTGGAATTTGTTGGTTGTTGTGGCATCAGAGCTTTCTAACATAAAAGGATGAACATTGACAAACCTACAAATCCAAGAATTCCATTGTATTGAACCATGACAGGTAAAGCAGTTGTCAAACGGCTTTAATTCTGCAGTGTAGATGCAGACTTAAGATTATACAAGATGATAGCAACTCAGTATTGAAACACGAGAGGAATACGTCTTCCTACCAAAAGTCTGTTTCCTTGCAGGAAACTCTCCTCCTTTTCTTATATTAGTAGCTGTAAGGACTTACATACGTAATATGTAATGGGTCAAGAAACCATTCTTTCTGTTTATGCCTCCACTAATAGATTGGAATTTGTGATTATATATCCCAATTCTGCTGTTTTGCTTTCCAATCTTCCTTTGATTTCCCTCTCCCCACACCCAGAAGAATCACTACTTGGAAATCATAATTGTAAATCCAGGAAGGCTGAAATGCTTTGTTACTGATTTTAGGCTATTGCTGCCTCTAATGTCAGATTTGTGTCCTCTTGTGTAGAGACTGTCTGGTCTGTCCAATGTAGAGTATGGAGGGACATTGCTGACAAAGGATGACATATTTCATATTGGAGGTTGAACAAATGAATATCTTTGATGCTGTGGAAGAGATTGCTTTATCTTTTTTTTTTTCTTTTTCAATCTATAACTTTTTCTTTTAAACAAAGGCCATTATCAGAATATTACGTGGGCAGTTTTTAGTCTCTGCAAAGAGGTGCTAGGGCTTAGGTCTAAAGGGGGCAGTCTAGAACATAGACAGAAAGCATTGGTCCCCATCCAGATGTTTTGGACTACAGCTCCTCCAACCCCTTGTAACATGTTGGTTGAAGCTTCTGGAAATTGAGGCCTAAAATATCTGAAAGATGTAATGAAGGCCTTGAACTTGGGGAATTACTAAAGTCCAAGTCTTCAATGGGATCTTATATCCTATGTTTACGGAGGTGGCTAGGGAATAGATTGATAGAGACAAAGCTTTCCAATGAACTGTAATTTATTGGGGGAGTCAAACATACAAAGACACTCTACCATACACATACGCACAAGAACTCAGGAATAAAGTAGTTAGCTTGGAGAAGAAACACAGGGCTTTCTAATGGTGATAATTACCTGAAGGAGGCTGTTCCCACAATGAATGATGATGGATAGACCTCAACCATTATGAAAAGGGAAAGGACAACAGAAAGAGCGGGACTCTAGTCAGAGTTCACAGTGGCATAGTATCACCATGAAATCTAGACAGACCCCAATGTGCCTGAGATTTTGGGGATCATTTATACCAGGGACCGGCAACCTACGGCCCGGGGGCCGGTTAAGGCCCCGGGCCCCAGACTTACCGGCCCAGGCCGCAAGTTGCCGCCGCCGCGCGCCGCCGTTGGGGCACATTTTCAGCCGCGCTTGCTGCGGCCACCATTTTAGAAGTCAAAATGGCGGGCATGCACAGTACTCTTGCGCATGCGCAAACACGTCGCGGCTGCACTTTGGACTTCCAAAATGGCGGCCATGACATGCGCCATGGCAGTTGCGGCTGCAGTAGCGGCCGCGGCGGGCGCGGGCGGGGGGTCGCACGTGGCGGAGGAGGGTGCGAAGGAGGCGACGGGAGACCGGCCCAGGTCTCAAAAAGGTTGCCTGTCCCTGATTTATACCCTTAAACCTAGCCTGAGGTGAAGAGTTGCTACTGTATATCAAAGGATTCTGATTCCTACTCTTTGAAGTAGACAATTTCCAAGGAGAGGAGATGGGATGTTAATAGTATTGGCTGGCACTCATAAATCATCTAGGTGCAAATGTTCTGCTTAGCAGCTCCTAGGCTTGGCCCTTTTGATCTGCGAATTGTTGTAAGTGCAGATGTGACCTTTCAGGTGCCTATGTGACAGTGTTCTCCTTGAGTCCATGGCGATAGGGGCTCATCCCACTCCAGGGCCATGGCAGGGACCCAAAAGGGGTCTTTATATTAAATCAGTCATCGTAAGAAGGGCCACAGGTTGCCCACCCCTGTTATAGAACAATGATATGCGTCTTGGTTTCTTCCCCAATTACTTTAGATCAGTGGTTCCCAAACTTGGGTCTTCCAGATGTTCTGGACTTCAGCTCCCAGAATTCCTGACTGTTGGCCAAGTTGACTAGGGCTTCTGGGAGTTGAAGTCCAAAACAGCTGGAGAACCAAAGTTTGGGAATCACTGCTTTAGATAGCAACCAGTATATAGCCATATAAGAAAACAAATCAGTACAGACCATAAGATAAAGCAGAGATCCTGCATCAGGGGCTACAATGCGTAACTCTGTAGTGCAATTTTAGGCTGCATCAATAGAAGTATAGTGTCTAGATCAGCGGTAGGCAACCTTTCCTCTTTAAGGGCCGAGGGACTTCAGCTCCCAGAAGCCTCAGCCATGTTGGCCAATAGTCCCATGTTGGCCAATAGCTCCTGGGATTCTGGGAGCTGAAGTCCCTCGGCCCTTAAAGGGGAAAGGTTGCCTACCCTTGGTCTTGATCAAGGGAAGTAATAGTGCCACTCTATTCTGCTTTGGTCAGGCCTCACCTGGAATAATGCTGTGTCCAGTTCTGGGCACCACAGTTCAAAAAGGATGTGGAGAAACTGGAGTGTGTCCAAAGGAGGGCAACTAAAATGGTGAAGGGTCTGGAAACCATGAATCCCTATGAGGAACGACTTAGAAAGCTGGGGATGTTTAGCCTATAGAAGAGAACGTTAAGAGGTGATATGATAGCCTTGTTTAAATATTTAAAGAGATGTCATATTGAGGAGGGAACAGGCTTGTTTTCTGCCGCCCCAGAAACTAGGACCCGGAACAATGGGTGCAAGCTCCAGGAAAAGAGATTCCAGCTCAACATTAGGAGGAACTTCCTGACAGTAAGGGCTGTTCGACTGTGGAACATGCTCCCTCGGAGAGTAGTGGAGTCTCCTTCCTTGGAGGTCTTTAAGCAGAGGCTGGATGACCATCTGTCGGGGATGCTTTGATTGGGAGTTCCTGCATGGCAGGGGGTTGGACTGGATGACCCTTGTGGTCTCTTCCAATTATGATTCTATGATTCTATAATGGAGCTGCATGGTTGGTGTGATATGCAGCCATCCTAGTGAAGTGCAATGATGCACAACAGGGCGCTGTGCAAGATATCTTGTTATGCAGTGGAGTGTGCATTGTGCATTGGGACGTGGTATTAATTCCACTGACACAGTGGTCCTGATGATCTGTCTATGTTTCACCTCCCCTCCTGAGAATACAAATGTTGTACAATATCAACTCGGTTTTATATAATCATAAGCTGTTTAACAATGACAAAACTTTTCAACAGGATGCTAGCCAAGAGGTTCTCTGACACAATAAAGCATTAATAATTTTGAAAGGGGGAAAAAAAAGAACTGCAGTCCAGCAACACAGGTACTAATCTAATTCTCATAATAAAAAGTGCTTATTTGGAGGGAAACTAGGAGAGAAAATTACCATAACCATAACAATGTTATAAAACTGCAAAACCAGGAAACACCAAAACAGATATTAGGTTGGGTTAGCAACAAGTGAATCTTGAGTTATGCACATGAATTACAAATTGGCACTAACCTTTCCAGAAAGGTTTCTGGTTTATACTGATCAAAACCAACTGTTATTGGAGTCAATTTTTTTTCCTTTTAAAAAGGGAAAGGTTCTCAGCAGTTGGCAGTTGGCCAGTGGCGAGGCCAACACACTCTGTACATGCTCAGGGTTATTTTTCTTACAGAGTAAAACATTTGCTTGCCTTTCTTCTGCAGACTTCTTCTTTCCAAAAGTGGCATGTACACAAATAGGAGGAGCTGATGGCACTGGGGCAAGGCTAGAAGAGGAAAGGTGGAGCTGCAAGACCGGCGTCACCTGACGGAGCGATTTCTCGCTATGGCTGCTTTTTAAAAATGTGTTCTGTAAGTGATGAGAGGAACAGCTCTATAAAGGACCCAGAGGCTTCAAAGAGAGAGATGCCAAGTCTGGAAATTGGAGTTTTCTGCTTGCTGTGGTACGACCTGTAGGGAGATATCTGCAAGGAAAAGGAAGGGAGAGACCATTGGGCAGGGCTTCCTTTCTCTCTGTGAGGACTCCTACCTCCTTTGGAAGGTGCAGGTTAGTTCTTCTCGCTCTCTTTTCAGTGCCAGATGCAGCTGTTTTTCTTTTTTCTTTCTCACACCAGCTGAGATTGAAGGTGGTGTCGGTAATGCTGTGTTCTCGAAAGCTCCGCTTCCTGGGCAGAGAGTGAATGGAGAGCTAGCTTTCCTGCCATCACAGACCTTGGCTGAGCTTTGTGCACACACATCTCACGCACCGAGGCACTCTCTCACACACACAACACGCTCATCCTGCAATCGTGCACACACTGCCAGGACTAAAGAGGAGCAAGGAGTAAGCCTGCTTGGCAGTTGCCCAGGTATCTGGAGCTGAAGAAGAGGAAGAGGGTGCACAACATTGTCTTTTTGTGTCAGCGCAGGTGCCTGCCAGCAAATGGTCGGGGAAGCTGCGGGGGTGGCAAGCGTGATGAGCCACAAGGAGGTTGTTTAATTTCCACTTCTTTGCCCCCAGAGACTGCATAGTGAGGTGGCGGGAGGGAGGAGATCCCCCTCTGTCTTGTGATGGCTTTCTTCGGTATATAGTCCAGAATGCTTTAGTGAGTACCACTGAATTGTCTTCAGGAAAATAATTGGATTTAGAGGGGTAGAAAAGAGACCAGTGGCAGCTGTTGTTCCGTCTAGAAAACCTAACTATTACCTCTGGACCTTGAAACCATCATCTCTCCGTGCCCCTCACCACCACGTCTCATTGTATCAGGCAAAACATGTAGGAACGGAAGCAAGATAAACAGCATAATCCTGGTTTCCCTGCCCTATTGACACTTTAAAATGGTATCTTTTTTTCCTTTAAGGCAAGGGTAGGCAACCTAAGGCCCGAGGGCCAGATGCGGCCCCCCGAGGCCTTTGGACTGGCCCCAGGCCGGTCCTGCCGCCATCACCCCCCCGCCGCCCACCATGATGATATTGATTATTGTTATTACTTGTTCTTTGGGTTTTCTTGGCAAAATCTCCACAGGGGTTTTGCCATGGCTTTTCTGGAGCTGAGAGAGTGTGCATGCATTTTTTTTTAAAAAGTATTTTTTATTTATTTATTTATTTATTTTTGGTGCTTCGGCCCCCCCAATTGTCTGAGGGACAGCAACCCGGCCCCTGGCTCAAAAAGGTTGCCTACCCCTGCTTTAAGGAATCAAATCTTCTCTGCTTTGACTGTCACACAGAGAGTGCAAGGAGTTCCCCCTTGATTCGTTCCCAGAACTTCCTATCCTGTTAGAGTTTCAGGCCAGAAAGATCTGGAGAGGGGAATCTCTTCAAAGAGCAAAACAGGGTTCGTTGAAATTCAACCTCACTACCAGTTGCTCAGACACAAATTGCTACTCTTTCAGGGATTCAGACCAAACCATAGTCCATAAATTTAGATGCCAAAAGGAGGAGTGCCTTTTGCTCGGCTGGGAGGTAATTTCCGCACCCAAGTCTTGATTGCTTCACCTATTTCTTATACTTCAGAAAAGATACTAGCTGGTCAGTTGTGTAGTTGGTGCATGCATATTTTATGATTGCTTGGGAAGGTGGGAAGGAAAAGAGCATGTCTTATGAAGAAAATACACAGACCAAGTTTCTAGTCCTTGATACTGGAGAGCAGTGCTTTAGCAGTTTGCCTGGTGAAACCTGGCAATTGTGAAGTTTTGCTGAATGTATTTTGCAAGGGTCATCATGGAGGAGGGACTTCATACCTTCTGTGCTGTTGTCATCATCATCATACATCATCATCACTGCTTTTATTCCATCTTTCCTCCAAAGCAGCTTGTGTATCTTCATCCCCCTGACTCTCACATCCATATGTCTAGCTAAAGGAAAATCTGCCTTGCAGAATAAAGGACTATGTCATTTTAATTTGTGTGGTTTTATGCAAGCATTCAGCTTTTGTGAGACACCTTGGACCCTGTTTAGGAAGAAAGGGGGGGATATAAATAAATAGGTTTTGTTTTGTTTTACTTTTATTCAGAGATCGGGAGCATTTATTTTTCATATTATAGTTTGCAGAAATTCCCAGCCTTGAAGGTTGCTGGCCATAGATTGCAAAAGAATCTTGGACTAGTTGGTTCTCACTTATCCTCTGTGCTTTTATCCATCTGTGGTTGGCTTCGCCAAGACTTTACAGCTCTACTGGCCACTTAAAAGAGTTTCATGTTAGAATCTCAGATCTATAGTAATTCAGGTAAAGGTTTGTATTTCTAGATATAGTATATGTCTCTTGGGATGTAGTAGGTAATGGATTCTGCTCTCCTGCTTCAGTTGATTTGCACCTGGCTCCAATCTGTGGACTTTTGAATTAAATGTTTTAGTACATTGCACTGTCCCAAAGTCTAGCTTTGTCTTTAGCGTAAAGGACTCTTTCTGGCCTTAAGAAGCCTCCTATTTGGCAGTCTCTCCCCACAGCCTTTTCTGTTTCTGTAATAAGAGGATGTTTGTGGCATAGCTTTTGTTCTTCACCCTTTCAGTATTGAAACAAGCAAGCAAGCAAACTCAACAGCATGTAATTTGATCACAATATTTGTGGATTACCAACTGGTTTCTGTTTTTTTGCAAGGCCTGGACCGAGAAAGTTGCTACATACCTATTTGTTTCTGTAGCGCAGCATGCAATGTGGCTGGTGGCTTCAACCCCAGAAGGGCAGTGAAACCACTCTGGATTTTAAAGGAGCTTTCCAGGGTGCTGGGCTTTACCATTCAAATAGATTTAGCACCTTGGATAGCTCCTTTGCTGTTCAGACTGAAACTCAGACCATTTTCCCTGCCCTCCTGACACATAGCCACCACTGCCAACTTTATCTCCTGCGACGATGGACCAGCCGCAGTGCTCTGGGTCTAAGGGAGAAAAAAAGGGAATAAAAAAGTCTTTCCTATCCTTTCACCTGCGGAGTGAACCTTTCAAGTGCAGATGCCAGGAAATGGACTTTCTGCCTGCAAAGCAAAAGCTCTGCCAAATTCCAAAATAATGATTCTCTGCTGTACAGATGTTAACCCCACCCCAGAGTTTCAAGCATTCAGTTGCTTTTCCAAATAGGTTCACCTTAATCTTAACTGCAATTACGGCATTGAAATGAAATTCTTTATTACGGTCAAAGACCAGCATCAGCAAAAAGTTTAGCATAGAAAAGTAAATTAATACATATAAAGATTACTTAAGATAAAAATCTGCTAACTAGGAATGTAAATAGTTCATTTCTGTTACATTTAAGATAGCTTCATTTAAAATAAAATAAAGTAAATAAATATAAACCGTTCTGGGTTTCCGCCCTTGAGATAGAAATAATAAAGATAAATTAGGGATATCAGATTTTTACCAGACATGACACAAGATTATGTGTTTAACTTTGATCAGTTATTCTTTTCCTACAAGTGATGGCTAGTGCAGAAAATTGTGCCACTTTATAAATTATACGCAAATTCCAGTCTGATAATAGGTAATTTAAATAAAAAGCTTCAGATCTCCCAGGTATGTTCAAAAGTATAGGAGTGATCAAATCTCTGCGAGCATTGTCATAAAAAGGGCAGTGAAACAATATTTGTCCAGCATTGTTCAGTTTACTTTTCTTTCTTTTTAAAAAGCCAATTTAGCCATTACTGGATCAGCATTACTGGAAGTTGACTAGGAAGCCATTCCTTCTAGTCCTATATGACCCGAGGATAACTGTGGTCTTTAACAAAGGCCTTCTCTACACCTGAGACCCCCTGATCACCTAGGGCAAGGAAAAATTCTCTCCAGGCAGGAAAGCATTACAGAAACGAAAGACTGCTTCTTTGGAGAATGTAACTGGCACTTATAGGCAGGTGGACCAGATTTTGTGGACTAGAAAAGTTGTCCAGATTTCTGGCTGTGTGGCCATGTTCTAGAAGAATTTCTTTCTGACGTTTCGCCAGCATCTGTGGCTGGCATCTTCAGAGAATGCTGGAATGGAAGAGAGTGGGTATATATTCTCTGAAGATGCCAGCCACAGATGCTGGCGAAACGTCAGAAAGAAACTCTTCTAGAACATGGCCACACAGCCCGGAAAACCCACAAGAAACTATGGATGCCGGCCATGAAAGCCTACGACTTCACATTGTCCAGATTTGTTTGCAAACAGTGAATGTAGGAAGCTGCCTTAAACCAGCTTTTTTACCCTCTTTCTACTATTGGACTCAGGGAATGACTTTCTCAGCTGAAGGAGGAGGATGGGACAGTCATGGAATTAAAGGAGTCTTACGCCTTTCTAAAAACAGTATGGATTAAAAACTGCAAAAGCATCAGTAAAACAAAAAAGTTATTCCAAAACGAAACAACTGGTAGAGTTAAAACTAATTTGAATCATTAGGGGACCATATAAAAATCAACCAAACAGTAGTACAGCATTAGAAGTCAGTTTCTAAAAGCCTGATGGAATAAGAAAGTTCTGAATTGCTGGTTTTTGTGGGTTTTTCAGGCTTTGTGGCCATGTTCTAGAAGAGTTTCTTTCTGATGTTTCACCAGCATCTGTGGCTTCTCCGAAGATGCCAGCCACAGATGCTGGCGAAATGTCAGAAAGAAACTCTTCTAGAACATGGCCACGCAGCCCGAAAAACCCACTAAAAACTATGGATGCCGGCCATGAAAGCCTACGACTTCACATCCTGAATTGCTGGCCAAAAGATAATAAGGAGGTAGCCATCCTGGCTTCCAAAGGGAGGGAGTTCCATACTCTGGGAGCAACCACCAAGAAGGTGATTCCTTCCTTGTTCCCACCAAGGAACACCTCCGTAGATTTTGTACAGTGGGAAGGGAAGGGAAGCTCTTAGTCCTTAGTTCAGGGGTAGGCCACCTTTCCCCTTCAGCTCCCAGAAGCCTCAGCCATGTTGGCCAATAGTCCCATGTTGGCCAATAGCTCCTGGGATTCTGGGAGCTGAAGTCCCTCGGCCCTTAAAGGGGAAAGGTTGCCTACCCCTGCCTTAGTTGGTGCATCGCAGCCTTAGCCCTTGGACCCGCCTTACCCCTTGCCTGATTTCAACTTCTTAATCCTGTCCCTATATGACCTTTGGTCACAAGTGCTCCTGAGGTTAGCTGTTTCTATGATGCCAACCTTCAGGAGGATCCTCAGTGCTGACCAATTGACAAGCCTCATTGTTTGCATTATTTCCCTCTCCCTTTCCCCCCCTTTTCTTCTCCTTGCTTGGACAGTACTGGATAGGACAAGATCCCTATGACAACTGAGTAACCCTGGATTTATTGCAGGACTTCTCCCGCTGACTTTTCTCAATATTCCACCCATCCTTTGTTTAATAGTATCCCAATATTCTATTGCTTTCTTGCAGCCCCACCATAAATGGTAAAGAGACCCACTTTTCTTCTCGCACTTCCAACAGTGATAATCCTGAATGTTTTTCATTTTGGCCAATTTATATGGTGACAAATACCATCGATATTGAAGTTCAAAGAAATTTTCTTTAATACTACTGCTCAAAGTATATTTTAGCCTTTTCCGCCAACATTGCTCCCATTGTTCCAATACGATATTATGACCAAAATCCTGGGCCCATTTTATCGTTTGAGGTTTGATCACGTCCTTTTCCAATTCAATGGCTAATAACATTTTATAGAATTTCGAGATTTTATGACTACAATCGGAACCAATTAAATTATCAAATTCTTATAAATTCTGCAAATTTTTGATCTTTGCAGAGACTAAAAACTGACTTTTCAAGGCCCAAGAATCAGCGATCAACGGAACCGTCCTGTTGACTGTTCCCCTGCCTCTCAGATATTTCTTCCTTGATAGGAATCTGTTGTATGTGTAGGTAGGCAGCCAGCTGGTTTAGAATATTTTGATAGCAGGAATGCTGGAATGGAATGGATCGTAGCAGACTTGAGGGGAGGTTAGGGTCTCAGGCGTGGGCGGTCTGCCTGGATGGTGAACTCCGGAGAGTACAATGGCCCAGAGGCAGGTGGTAAGTCAGGAAATAGCCCAGGTATAGACACCGCAAGGCTGAGTTCCAAGAGTCCAATGGGCCAAAGGCAAGAGGCAGAGTCAAGGAGCAGACCAGGTCTAAACACAGGAAAACTAACCAGGCAAATCACAAATAGAGCCGCTGCAGAGAGCACAGAAGACCACATTGTTGTGGCAAGGGTTGAGAGGTCAGTGCAACTCTCAAATGACTGTACCCCCAGCTGCCCTGCATTGAGTAGAGCCGGCTGTGTCTGTTGGCTTAGAATCACAGAGTCCAGTCCAACCCCCCTTGCCCTGCAGGAACTCCAATCAAAGCACCCCCAAGCACCCTGTGTTTAAAAACTTCCAAAGAAGGAGACTCCACCACTCTCCAAGGCAGCGTCTTCCACTGTTGAACAGCTCTTACTGTGCTAACGTTGAGGTGGAATCTCTTTTCTTGTAGCTTGCATCCGCTGTTCTGTGTTCTAGTCTCTGGAGCAGCAGAAAACAAGCTGGCTCCATCTTCAAAGTGACGCCCCTTCAAATATTTAAACAGGGCGATCATATTGCCTCTTGATCTTCCCTTCTCCAGGCTAAACATACCCAACTCCCTAGTTCATTCCTCATAAGGCATGGTTTCCAGACCCTTCACCGTTTTGGTGGCCCTCCTCTGGACATGCTCCAACTTGTCAACATCCTTCTTGAATTGTGATGCCCAGAACTGGACACAGGATCATTCCAGGTGAGGCCTGAATAAAGCAGGATAGAGTGGTCCTATTACTTCCCTCAGTCTAGATACTGCACCCTGTTGATGCAGCCTAGGATTGCATTGGCTTTTATAGCTGCTGCATCACGCTGGTGATTTATGTTTAGCTTGTGGCCTGCTAAGACTCCTAGATCCTTTTTCATCCACTGTTTCATGCCAGGTTTCACCCATCCAGTATCTGTGCATTTCATTTATACTACCCAAGTGTAGCATCTTACATTATCTCCTAGATGAAATTAATTTTGTTAGTTTTGGTCCAGCTCTCTAATCTGTTACGGTCATTATGAATTCGAATCTTGTTCTCTGGGATATTAGCAACCCTTCCTAATTTGGTGTCATCTGCAAATTTGATAAGCATGCCTTGCAATCTATCATCCAAGTCACTGATAAAGATTTTGATGCAGATTATACTGTAGTTTTGTGTGTCCGCTTACAACAGGTGAAGTAAAGACCAGCTGCCTTGAGCATGCCTTACTGAGCATGTATGTACCATAATAGAGGGGAAAAGGGAGAACAGATAAGCTTGGCTCACCAGCTACTTCCAGAGTATTAAAAATACAGATTTATATGTTTGACCAATGATGAAAATCATATGAAAAGGAGAGGCTGGTGAAAGGGGGGCGGAATCATTCCTGGATGCATTTTGGAAAAAGCTGTTCAGTGGTCTTTAGAAGGTTTAGGATGTCTTATAACATTCAGGGGTAGCTGTGTTGGCCATTTAGCAAATATGGTGGGGAGGATATCTTTTGTAGGCAGAATCCTCCTCCTTCTGGCCCTGTGGCTATAGGGAGATTTTCAAAGTCCAGGAAATTTAAAATCCATTTGCGTCTCAACAGGGACCCCTCTTTTGCAATCCAATATTGGACCATATGCCATCTTAACTAAAGACTGAAACAACATGTAGGTATCTGACTAACATCTCCAATTGTTCTTCTCCTGTTTGGTTTGTAACATCTTGCCTGATGATGAAGAAGCCCATGGAGCTTCGAAAGCTTGCAACAAGGATATATTGTGCTTTTTGGTTGGCCAATAAAGGTATCCCTGATGGATTTTTGTTAGAATTTGTATACTTATGTAAGGCTTACCTGACCAATTTGTTTCATTTCACATGCGCATGATGTTGGGTTTTTTTGGGGGAAAGTTTACTGAAATATGTAGAACTGCTCTTCTTTTTTTGTAGTGTAGGACTGTATCCCTATTTTTTTCCACATTAGTAAAGGGAGCAACAAAACTGGAAACTCCCAGCAGGACCTCGCGCTGAATGAGAAGCTTCTTGTTGGGCTAGTATGAAACAATTGTTCGGCTAACCTGCTAAGTACAATATGTTTCCCATTTTTTCAGCTGCAAAGAACAGCAGTCTTGTGTTAGCCTCAACACAATTTAACCGCAACGTGGGAACTAAGGAACTGGGACTATACTCCTTGAGGTTTCTACCTCCAACTAAGGTAAAACTTCTTCATTTGGACTATTATTGGCAAGTTTTACCTATACAGTATTTAAAAGCTTTTCCAGATTTTGACTTCTTTTTTTAATTTAATTTTAATTGTATTAAACATACAAACTTACATATGCACAACACACCCCATAACCAAAGTCTTGAAATAATAATAATAATAATAATAATAATAATAATCAAATTATCTTTTAACATTTATCTCCTTCCACCCCCCATTCCCTCCCCCTTTAAAAAGGATACAAACATATAAACAATGTATAACAAATAAAAACAAAACAAGTTTTCCTGCCTATTCTTCAATTGGTTTCTTAACTGTAATAGCTCTTTACTTCTCCTCTGTTATAGCTTCTATTTTTCTTATTTGTCAAAAATATTTACCAATTTGCTATCCCACATATGAATGGTTTCCACTTATCTGTAAAAACTTTTGTTTGTTCTTAATCTGTCTAATCAGATTCTAATCAGATTTTAGACTTCTTGATCAATGTTCTTTATTTATGAAATGGGCTGTGGCCTCACAGAGACCACCTGGATCCTAAGGGAAGTTACTTTACTGCAGCTAATAAAGTTTAAATTGTCTCAGTCCCCACATGACTGTATTGAGATCCCTCCAGACCAACATAAATTCAACAAAGTCTGCTACAAAAGTAGGCACTAACATCATCACTCCTCCTCTCCTTTATGATTTTTTAAAACATTTTTTGTCTGATGAAGAAGCCAGCTGAGCTTTGAGAGCTTGCATGGTGTTTGTTGTTAACTGCCCTCGAGTCAATCTCGACTCATAGCAACCCTACGGATGAGACAACTCCAAGAAGACCCTTTGTACTCCATTGCTTTGCTTAAATCCTACAACCCCTTAATACCCAAAGTGACCTCCTTAATAATAGAGTCCATCCATCTGTCCTGTGGCCTTCCTCTCTTCCTCCTTCCCTCCATCTTTCCTAACATTATTGTCTTTTCCAATGATTCATGCCTTCTCATGATGTCTCCAAAGTACGACAGCCTCAGTTTGGTCATCTTGGCTTCTTCCAGGGAGGTTTCCGGCTTGACCTGCTCTTGGACCCCTTTGTTTGTCCTTTTGGCTGTCCATGGGATCCTCAGCACTCTTCTCCAGCCCCACATTCTCTCAAATGCATTGGTTTTCTTCCTCTCTTCTTCCTTAACTGTCCAGCTCTCACATCCATCCATGGGAATAGGAAATGCGCTGTCTTGTATGATTCTGACTTTTGTGCTGAGTTGTCTATCTTTGCGTTTTAGGATCTTTTCTAGTTCTTTCTTAGCCACCCTCACCATTCTTAGTCTTCTTCTGATTTTCTGACTGCAGTCCCCATTTCTATCCATGTTTGATCCCAGGTATGGGGATTCTTTGACTGTTTCTATTTCCTCATTGTCTAGTCTGAATGTGTATAAGTTTTCTGTGATCATTATTTTAGTTTTCTTTATGTTCAACATTAAGCCTGCTTTTTTGCACTTTCTTCTTTGATCTTCCTTGATCTTGATCTTTGATCTTGCATGGTGTATTTGTGCTTTTTAGTTGATTCAGAAATATTGCTATGTTGTGGATTTTGTTGTATGTCTCTGCTTGTCTATCTGGGGGTTGCGGGGGGGATACACTTTCCCCATATGTGAATAGAATTAGCACCATTTATTTAAGCAGTGGCAACCAGGCTGTTCAAAATGTACTTTTGAAACCGTTCAATAAGAGGAAAGGCTCAAGCAGTTCCCACGTCTGTGCCCCCAGCTAAGTTACATAAAGCTTCCTTTGGCATTCAGGAGACATTGCCAGCAAGGCAAAAGGAGAAATCGTCTGTTTTACAAATGTGCCTAAGCGAGATGTCAGCAGCCCAAGAGGATTCTGGGATTAGCTTGGGTAGAATTAAAAGATCAGCAGAGAATTTAGAATCCTTTCGCCAACCTTCTTCCAGCTCTCAAATGCTCCACAACTGTGGTCAAACACCGAATTATCCAACTTCATTCAGTTTTACACAAACTGCTTAAAATGCAGACTTTATTGGAAGCATTCCCTTCTTTTGGGGGTCAGAGTAGGATTTTTGAAACACAACGGAAGGCTGAGAATCCAGCTCATGAATACAGTGATTCAAAATGAATGGTGAACAACCTAATAAAGAACAGCATTACTTTTGCACTATTCTTTGCATTATCTGATGTGGTGTTCATGTTTAACATTACATCTTTAACAGAAATTGTGCTGCTCAAGGCAGAAATAGTCTGGAAAGCTATACTACAAAAGAGGAAAGAGCAGTTCAACATGTTTTAGCAAATGTTTCATTCAAAATTAAGACTACACATGTGAAATGAAATAATTAGGTTAGATAAGACAGCCAGCATGGTATAGTCATTTGGCTATTGAACTAGCATTCTGGAGATCAGGGTTCGAACCCCTGTTCAGACATGGAAACCCACTGGGTGACCTTGGGCAAGTTGCACTCTCTCAGCCTCAGAGGAAGACAAATGAAAACTCCCTCTAAACAACATGAACTCGAAGACTTTCATGGCTGGCATCCATAGTTTTTGGTGGGTTTTTTTGGGGGGGGGTTATGTGGCCATGTTCTGGAAGACCCTGACATTTCGTCACAGATGCAGGTGAATTGTCAGGGATACATTCTTCCAGAATATGGCCACATAGCCCAAAACCCCCCACAAAAAACTATACCTCTAAACAATTCTTACCAAGAAAACCCTGTGATCGGTTCTGCCTTAGGGTTGCCATAAGTCGGAGATGACTTGAAATCACACAAGCTTTGCATTAGTAAACAAAAACATTTTGAACCTTCTAGAGACTTCTTAAAGTCTTCTTTCGAAATACATCCAGTATGACTTTCTTTCACCAGACCCCACTTTTTTATGATTTTCATAAAACTTATAGATCTGTGTTTTCTTTTGTTTTTGAAATGCTGGGGTTGGCTGGTGAGTCTTCTCTGTTTACTGTTCACACATGCTGAAAGATTCTGGAGGCAGCTGTTCTCTACTTTGTCTGCTGTAGGTAGACACATGCAGCCACAGTAGGATCAGTTAGAGTGGAATACACTCGTCCCTCTACATTTGCTGGGGTTAAGGGCACAGGACCCCCATTGTGGAAAAACCGCAAATATAAAAAACACTATGTTTTTACCTGAGAGAACACCTCTCTAGGAATCTCTAGGTCCTCCAGTGCAACTCTGTGGTCAACATCTGCCAGATATTGACCACAGAATTGCGCTGGAGGAGCTACAAATGCCTAGCGGAGTGTCCTCTCTAGGAATCTCTAGGTCCTACAGTGCAACTTTTGGTTAAAGTTGACCACAGAATTGCGCCGGAGGACCTAGAGATTCCTAGAGAGAACATATTAATAAAACTGGTGAATAATCAAAGCCGCAAAAGTCAAAGCAGCAAATGTGGAGGGACGAGTGTACTGCTGTTTCCAGCTCAAGCTTTGTTTTGTTCATTGTTCACTGCAGACATACTGCTGAAACAGCAAAGTCTATGATTCCCCAGCCCTCCTTCACCATCCTTCCAATAGTAATCCTGCTAAAATCATCCAGCTAGAAAGGAAGAGCAGGAGCTTCACTGTCAGAAGCGTTGTTAACTGTAACATGCCTGTGTTTGATGATAATAGGGCTTAGATAAGTGAAAATCAATTATCCTTCTATACTCATACCACCTCACAAATCTCGAGATCAGGGGTTCCCAACCTATGCTCCGAGGAGCCCTTAGGGCTTGCGTGCACTTCCCAGTTGTTCTGCGGACACTCCAGGAAAATGAAAGAAATAAAAATGAAATCAAATTAAAGAATAAGAATATATTCGTATATATACCCCTACACACCATTAACGTGTAAGACATAGGGCAGGCCTCTTAGGGGATCCGCCGTAGAAATAAGGGCTCCATGAGTCAAAAAAGTTGGGAACCCCTGCTCTAGATTATTTATGGCAGTTTTTTCCTTCTCTCATCCTGAACATGCTCAGCCTTGTCTGGTTTTGGAAGCAAAGAGGGGTCAGGTGTATTTAGTACATGAAAGGGAGACGAGGAGAATATCAGGAAGAAGTATATGAAATACAAAAGATAGAACATCGTTTCAAACCTTCAAAAAGTCCTTCTTTTCTTCTTATACAAACTCACATATATACAGATATCTACCCATTACCACTTCCTTCATGTTTGTCATAAATCTTCTCCATCCTCAATTCGTTTATTTCATTACACTTCATTATTTTCTTGCTCATCTTATTAAATACATTACATTTAAAGTATGTTCTACATTCATAGTGTAGTTCCAAACAATATTACGTACATATATTATGACTCATGTGTAAGCTATATAAAAGGTGTTCGTAACTTATAAACAGCACAGTTCTAATACACATTGGAGTGTACCGCACTCAGTACCCTAACATGTAAGATTTGACCATTTCTCTTTCCATAGTTTTATAATAGGAAGTCAATCTTCAGGATTTCTAGGTTTTTATTGTTGTTAACTGCCTTTGCGTCAGTCTCAACCCATGGCGACCCTATGGATGAGACATCTCCAGGCCCCCTGTCCTCTACTGCTCTGTCTAGCTCCTGCAAACTTATATTTGTGGTCTTTCTAATAAAATCCATCCATCTAGCATGTGGCCTTCCTCTATTTCTACTTCCCTCCACCTTTCCTAACATGATTGTCTTTTCCAGTGATTCATGCCTTCTCATGATGTGTCCAAAGTACGACAGTCTAATTCTTGTCATCTTGGCTTCTAGGGATATTTCTGGCTTGATCTGCTCTAGGACCCATTTGTTTGTCCTTTTGGCTGTCCATGGGATCCTCAGCACTCTTCTCCAGCCCTACATTCTCTCAAATGCATTGATTTTCCTCCTATCCTCTTTCTTGACTGTCCAGCTCTCACATCCATCCATGGGAAGAATAGGGAATACAATGGCTTGCATGATTCTGACTTTTGCGCTGAGTTGTATGTCTTTGCATTTTAGGGTCTTTTCTAGTTCTTTCATAGCCACCCTCCCCATTCTTAATCTTCTCCTGATTTCCTGACTGGAGTCCCTGTTCCGGTCAAGTGTTAATCCCAGATATGAAAACTCTTTTTCTATTTCTATTTCCTTATTGTCTAGGTTGAACTTGTGAAGGTCCTCCTCGGTGGTCATTATTTTTGTTTTCTTGATGTTCAGCATTAAGCCTGCCTTTGCACTTTCTTCTTTCATCTTCCTTAGTAGGTTTTCCAGGTCTGTGAGGTTTTCTGCTAGTAGTATGGTGTCATCTGCATATCTCAGATTGTTGATATTCCTTCCTCCTATTTTCACTCCTCCTTCTATGTCCAAGCCTTCTTTTCTTACAATATGTTCTGCATATAAGTTGAATAGGTAGGGTGATAGGATGCAACCTTGTCTGACCCCTTTGCCAGTTGGGAACCATTCTGTTTCTTTCTCTTCTGTTCTGACAGTAGCCTCTTGTCCTGAGTTCAGATTCCTCATCAGGATTATCAAATGTGTTGGCACTCCCATCATGTCTTTAAGGGCCTTCCATAGCCTTTCATGGTCTATGCAGTCAAAGGCTTTGCTGTAGTGTATAAAGCACATGCTGATTTTCTTTTGAAATTCCCTGGGGTGCTCCATTAGCCATTGTATGTTTGCAATGTGGTCCCTCATGCCTCTTCCTTTCCTGAACCCTGCTTGGACCTCTGGGATTTCTCTCACCATATGTAGTTGGAGTCTGTGTTGCAGAATTTTGAGCGTAATTTTACTTGCAAGGGAGATTAGTGCTATGGTTCTAAATTTGCTGTAGTCTCTTGTGTCTCCTTTTTTCTGTTTTGAATTTTTGTGTTTTGTATTTCTAGGTAGGGGAACAAAAGAATTCAAAATAGCTTTGACATATTTGACAGCTGAGCCATAACTAACAAAAGGAATTATAATGGAGATAAATATAATGCACAATATCTAGGCAGAAAAAGTAAAATGCGCAAATATAGGATTAGGGACACCTGGTTTGAAAACAATACATGTGAAAGGGATATCGGGGTCTTAGTAGTATTAGTTGTTGTTAAGTTGACTTTGACCTCTGGCGACTGTGAATGAGGCATCTCCAAGATACCTTGCCCTCAACTGCTCTGCTCAGTTCCTGAAAACTTAAGGCTGAGTCCTTTTTTGGCAAACAAAATGGGGGCGGTGGGGGCCCGCGGGCCGTAGGTTGCCAACCACTGATCTAGTTCATGGTCTTTCTTTCAACTGCCCCCTTTCTCTCCAAGCAACTCCACATTACCTTGTAATATTCTCACAGTTTAGCCTCATTGACAGGTCTGACAGAAATAGGGTTACCAAATTTCATAGCCTAGTCCTAATTCTCCAGTTTTTGTGAGTAATCTCCAGGTGGGAGGCAAGGGTGAAAATTCTCATTTTGGGGGCTCAGCTTGGTGCAAGAGGAAAACGCTGTGTGCCAATCCCTAGCTCAGCTAGGAGGGCACCAGCTTGCAGCAATTTCCAAGGTTTAGTTGATTTGTTGCTGCAACTTTCAAAGACTCCGGGAGGAGGTTGGGTATGTATTTATTTAACTTGCTTCTTGTGTTTGGTACCAGGGCTCACCCTCTGCTCCACATCCATCTTCTGGCTAGAAGCAAGAAGGCTAGATTCCTCATCCCATCTGGGAACAGCCCCTTTAGCCAAGGTTTCTGTCTTAATTTCCAAAAAGATAAAATATGTTGAGGTGTGTGTGTGTGTATTTGAATGGCAGACCATATCCAACTGTGGTTGGTAGTTAATGCATGCCACTTAATGGCATCACCAGGAGCTTAGATTTTGAAAGCTGTGGGGCCCGGGACTATCTTGAGCTGGCAATTGGGAATAAAATCATAGAAGTGGAAGTGTTCTCATGGGCTACTGAGATCTGTCACTAAATTGTCCCCAGCCAGTGGCTATAAAGAAAGTCCCCATCACCTCTCTAGGCAATTGGTACCATGGCCGAAGTGCTCTTCTTATGTTGAGTTGAAATCTACTTTCCTGCCATTTAAAACCCGGGACAGCAGAGAACAGGCCAGCATCCTCTATGATAGAGAGGAGCAATAAATATTTTGTGGTACCTGAGATTTAGATATTATCAGAACGAGTCTTCTTGATTTTGTCTCCGTTGAACATTTGGCATCAGATGAGAGCGTCCACACCTAAGCCTTTCAAAAATAAAAAAGGGCACTTTCTATGATGTAATGGGAAAATAACGGGGTTTCCCCCTCCCCTCGGCTGACATCCGAATGCCAACTACCCCTGAGCAGAATACAATAGTCGATCGTTCCTCCCAGCCCCATTGCAGACACAGTTGGCCCCCCCAGCGATGTCAGAGACCACAATGTGTGGGAACTTTTTAGACAGCAACACGCTGCTCTTGTGCCATTGGAAACGGCAAATTGTACATTTCATTTTGTTTTCTTTGTATGGTTCTTCCCGACGTTGGGAAAATAGCATTGCCCCACTGGCCTTGCTTTTCCTAAATATATCTGGCTCGTCTGTCCGCTCCTGACTCTCCTCCCTTCCTCCAGTAACTTGTCTGCTGATCCCTTTAATTGTGACTGACGGACCTAATCCCCTCAAGGCTGGGATTTTAATTGTTCTCTCCCCTGAAAGACCCCACATACACTTGCATAATCTGTTTTCCTGGAACATCTGACATGTGAACCAAGAAAGAGAGAGGGCAGAACTTTCCACCAGCAACTGTTTAGTTGGTATGCTTGTTCCTCCACCCTTTGTCTCTCTTGTATATGTAAGTACTAATGGGTGTGAGTGTATGTATACCACATATACTTGATTATAAATTGTCCTCATGTATAGGTCGAGGGCAGGTTTTGGGGCCAGCATTAAGGATTTTGCTATGACCTGTGGATAAGTCAAGGATAAAACTTAGAAGCATATAGCAAAGGATGAAGCGAAGCAAAACAGTGTCAAAATTCCAGCAGACATAAGTCTTTGTGCTCACTCTAAAGTCTGGATAGATGAGAGAGTAGAAGGGATCGGTGCTTCCAGTACAGGTTATACTCTTGCTTTTCACCAGGGAATGTTCCTTCTTTTAAGTAAGATACAGTACTTACATTGGCCTGTGGATAAGTTGGCTCCGTTTTTTGAGGTCAATTTTTGACCTAAATTTCTAGACTTATACATGAGTATATGCAGTATATTGGTTGTTGTGTGCCTTGGCAAGATTTGTTCAGAGGAGGTCTGCTGTTGCCTTCCTCTGAGGCTGTGAGAGTGTGACTTGCCTGAGGTTGAGTGGGGATTCAAACCCTGGTCTCCAGAGTCTTTCTCTCGAACCCAAACCACTATACCATGCTGTCTCTCTCTGTAATAAATGAAAATATGTGCATATGTAGTATATATATGATATAACAGTATAATATTATAAACAATATAAATGTGTTTAATAACAATCCACACTCGTCCTTCCACATTTGTGGCTTTGACTTTTTCGGATTTGATTAATCACGGATTTTATTAGGATTTTATTCCATGATGGGACAGGAAGTCTAAGGACGCTGTGGGAGGCTCTTGTTTGGAGATTCTGGGGAAAAGGTTGGAAAGACTGCCCAGGTCTGAGACAAAAGAAATTTTGCACTCTGGATTGTCCTCTGAGAGGTCAAATCATCTCCAAATTTTCGCTGAATCTATGGGCATTTCTTGAATATTCGCCGAAAGAGCTGTGCATTTTGAAATTGTGTTTGTACGTGATTGTGATTACCTTCCCCCCATTTTAAGCAGCAGATATTTGAGTTTTTCTTTATGGTCTCTGTGAAATCACTCATATGGGTTTGACTGCACCTGCACTAGAATAGATAGGCCTGCTAATCCTATAGAAAGCACAAAATTAAAACGTTTAAATAGCTGACTGGTAAAATTGATGATAAGGCTAAAGTTGTGACATGGCTTAGAATCCGTCAGGACTTCTTTTTTTGGTAACTGGCATGCAATGGTTTATAATGGTAACAGGCAAGTAATTTCTCACTGCTGGGACCTATAAGAGGATGGCAGAACACAAATACCGACTTTTCCGAAAATGGTGGGGGGAATGAACTGGAGGAATGGGGTGTATTCTTTAAGAGTGGCAATTTTCCTTTTTTTACTATTTTCCCCCTTTATTTGATACCCAAGGTTTCCAGACTTTATGGTTATGATGGTGTCTTGGCACGTATATTAGCAATGCCTCTTCAGATCTCTTCATTCTTTCTTCGTTGTGGTTATTTTTCTTTTGCAGTTAAACGGCTAAAACAGTTACATACATACATCCTAAACCAGTGTTTCCCAAACCATGGTCTTCCAGATGTTTTTGGACTTCAGCTCCCAGAATTCCTGACTGTTTGCTAGGCTAGGAATTGAAGTCCCAAACACCTGGAGGACCAAAAGTTTTGGAAATACTGTTTCTTTCTTCGTTGTGGTTATTTTTCTTTTTTCCTTTGCTGATGGGTTTGGAGGGACACAGCAGCCATAAAAAGGACCCTTGGGGGATTGCATACAGCAGAAGGAGACATATGTGGGCCAAAATAATATTTGAAAATTGGGGAACGGGCTTTTTATTTGATACCTCCCAAAACTTGCCAAAGGCATGCTGGCGAGGAAACAGTGCAACTCTATCTGTAGTTTCAGCAATGCTGTTGCATTCGGTGGAATTGACTCTCTTGCAAACCTGTTTGAGGTTGCAGCCTCAAATTATGGAAAAGATTGTCTTGCTATGGTCAAAATTTGTTTCAAATCAAAATGGTGAAACTGGAAATGTCGGCACTGAACGTAGTCGTGACTCTGATTTTTACAGAAGGTACCCTGACCTTTCCAGATTCTATTTTTGTCAAGACTGGCGCCTTGCATCAAAGGATTTCTGTGGCAACCTCTTACTCTTTTGTAATGGATGACTTTCCGGCTTGTGTTTTAAAAAGCCTCCTTTTTGGGAACGCCATTCATTCATCACAGCCCAGCCTTGACATTATTCAATGCTGCCGACTGGTGTCTTTGAACTGGCTTCTTGTGTCCTTTCTCTTAATGCGAGCCCAGCAAAGAGTTTCCAAAGTATTTTTTTAATTCTGAATCTAGTCTTGAACTTTTGTCAGAAGTGGGAGGTTGGGGACTTTTTAACATATAATGTCTGAATAAATTTTGGGTACAAAATTCCTGATGCCTTTTAATTTTAATTAATTAAAAGAAATCCCAAATAAAGAAGATTGGCTTTGGAAACTTTATGATATTTTGGAAATGGATAAATTGTCACATTTACTAAAAGGCTGTCCTCGGGGAAAAATATGATAAAGATTGGGAGAAAGTTGTTAAATGTATAAGAGAGCAATGGGGAGGGATTTGCGATGGTGAAATCAGATTAGATGCTAAATGATACGTGTGATAGATGGGATACAAAAGATCTAAGCCAAAGATGACATTATAAAAGATTATGTTTAAAATAAACTTAAATAAAGGATTATAGTACACAATATATTAGTGGAGAGCAGAGGATAAGATAAGAGCAGTCACCAAAAGGATAATAACAAAGGGGTAAAAAGGGAATTTATGAGAAGTCCTTATACATATTTAAAAATAGAAGTGGTAGCGAGGAAGTTCAACTGTTTGTTTGTGTGTAATTTTGGTTGTTATTATGGAATTATTTGTAGTTTTAATGAACAAGTGATGGTTTGTATGAAATTTATGTAGGAGGGCTAAGTAAGTATGTAAGAAGGTATGTGTAGGTGGGGATACGGTACATTAGTGTGAGTGGCGAAAGAAGATTGGATATAAGTAAGAAGAAAGAAAGGTTAAAGGAAAGAAAGATTGAGGAAGAATAGGGAGTAATAAGATAAGAAGGTTTAAACGGAAGGTAGAAAGGTTTGAACGAAAAAGGTTCGTTTATTAGCAGAGAATGGATGTTTGCTGGCAGTAAGGTTGTTAGTTGTTTCTTAGTTTGTCTTTATTACTGCTATAGTCTATGTTCTCTTTTTTTTGTTTGTTTTTGTCCTTGTTTGTCATTGTCAATTTTCACTTGTATTAATAAAGATCATAAATCGGACAAAATTCCTGATGCCCGGGGTGTGGATCTTTTTTGCTGCCACATGGCATCACTAGGCAAAGCCAAAGTTGTTTTTTGCCATCCCATCTTCTCTCTCTGACCTCTTTTCTCTCTGCCACCCCTTCTTTACCCTGTCCCGTGCCACTCCATTTTCCTCTCCTGCTTTCTTCTTCTTCTTCTTCTCTTCCTTCCTTCCTTCCTTCCTTCCTTCCTTCCTTCCCCTGTATCCAGTCTTGCCTGAAGTGCAGAAACTTTCAAAAATGAAAACCCCAGAATCTTTTGGGTGCCGATGTGTTGCAGTGGTTTGAATGTTGGGCTAGGACTTCCAGAGACCAGGGTGTGTGTTCCCACTCAGCTATGGAAACCCCCATGGTGACCTTGAACAAGTCACATTCTCTCAGCCTCAGAGGGAGACACCACGGCAAACTTCCTCTTAACAAATCTTGCAGAGAAAACCCATTGATAGGTTCGTATTAGGGTTACCATGAGTCAGAAATGACTTGAAGGCACATAACAAACAAGGAAAATTCTTTAGGAAATAAGATTTTATGGCCTGCATAAGATTTGAGCATTAAGTTTGATCACTGATGGCTTATACCATTCTGTACAAGGTTTCGTCTTTCTTTCTTTTTTTCTTTCTTTCCTTCCTTCCTTCCTTCCTTCCTTCCTTCCTTCTTTATTAAATAATTTTTATTTCCATTATCATTACATACATCTTAAACAATTTTTTGTTATAATTATCAGTCTGTATACAATTATATTTTATAATTTTCTTCTTTTGATTCATCTTGTTTTTCTTCTTTCTTACCTTCGCTTCTTTCTTCTTATTGACTTCCTTAGTTCATCCCTCTGGATTTTTTCTTTTTTGTCATCTTTTTCAGTTGATTGTCTTCTCTTCTTTTTTATTTGACCTTATTTATTATTTTATTTATTTATTTATCTATCTTATTTCCCCCTGTTATATATACATTTTTCTTTATAACAGTAAGCAATTCTATAAATCATTTATCATTACACCATGAAAACAAGACCATATTACTAATTTAAGGGCTCCTTCTTTTAAAATCTAGAGTTTTGTTTGCCCCTTCTATACTATCTTTGAGATCTATATATAGGCTAGATATTTAAGCTCTCTCTCTCTCCACATCTATATACATATATACTAATCTCTATATTCATAGAGATTAGTATATATGTATATTCTCTATATACATATATACTAATCTCTATATTCATAGAGATTAGTATATATGTATATTCTCAAAGCTTCTTCCCTTAATAGTAATAATTCTGTTTTCATAATTATCTATTTTTTCTATGTCTTTCAGAAGGTATCTAGACTTTATGGTTATGATAGTGTCTTGGCAAGTATGTAAGCAATGCCTCTTCAAATCTCTTAATTTCTTTTCCATTGTGGTTATTTTTCTTTTGCAGTTAAACAGCTAAACAGTTACATACATACATACATACATACATACTAAACCAGTGTTTCTCAAACTATGGTCTGCCAGATGTTTTGGACTTTAGCTCCCAGAATTCCTGACAGTTTGCTAGGCTAGCCGGGACCTCTGGGAGTTGAAGTCCCAAACACCTGGAGGACCAAAGTTTTGGAAACATTGTGCTAAATCATTGAATGCATAATGACTGTCCCTTGTTCTAGCCTCATCTGTGTGTGTGCTTTTTTCTTTCTATCTTTTTGTTTTTAAAAAGGGGCTTCAACCTTTGAAGCTGAACGCATCTTCCGCATCCTCCACATCCTCTTCTTCGTCTTTGAAAAAGAATCCTAGTGACCTGATCTGATCTGTTGAGTAAGTCTGGTACACAGAGTAATTCTTAGGTGATTACCTTTTCCAACAACCTGGTGGCCCAGTTCTGAATCACTATGAGTTTTTCTCCTTCCCATTGTCCTTAAAGTAAAGGATATATTTCAGCTATGTGCCTTCATTTTTCACAAAATTATGTGCTTGCAAATATTCCAAAATCTGGAAGAAAAAAATTCCCAAAGCCTTCTAGTCCCAAGCATTTGGATGCCTACATGTTCTCCACGTCTTATCTGTTCTGACTGGCAGGACTGGACTTGTGATTACTTATATACAAAACATGACCTAAGCCAGGGGTAGGCAACCTTTCCCTTTTAAGGGCCGAGGGACTTCAGCTCCCAGAATCCCAGGAGCTATTGGCCAACATGGGACTATTGGCCAACATGGCTGAGGCTTCTGGGAGCTGAAGTCCCTCGGCCCTTAAAGGGGAAAGGTTGCCTACCCCTGACTTACTGACGTACGGTGACCCTAAGGTTTTCTTGGCAAGTTTCTTCAGAGGGGGTTTGCCATTGCCTGAGAGAGTGTGACAAGGGAAACTCAACCTATATTGTTCAGTTTCTCTTAGTGCACAAGTTTGGTTCCAGGCGGGGTGGAAAAATACTAAAAGTTGGTGTGTGTCATATCAAATGCACAAATAAATTCCACAATTGCCTGTTTGGTTCATTCATGCAACAAGGTCTGTAGTCATTGAAGGAAAGAAGGAAGGAAGGAAGGAAGGAAGGAAGGAAGGAAGGAAGGGAGGGAGGGAGGGAGGGAAAGAAAGTGAATGCAGCTCTAGAGAAATAAATGTTGGAATATTCATGTATAAGTGACACCAAGCACAATTCAACCACAAATTGACTTCTTTCACTGACATATTAATACCATTATCACAGTTTCTCACATAAGCAGAAGGGATGAATAGAACTTTGCCTCTCCTCCAAATGTACCCAATGAGATGCCACTTCCATACCATGTCAAAAATAAAGAGCTTGAAAAACTACTTTTTAAAAGTAAGTTTTCCTTTTGTTGTTGTTGTGTGCCTTCAAATCGTTTCCGACTTATGATGACCCTAATGTTTTCTTGGCGAGTTTCTTCAGAGGGGGTTTGCCATTGCCTGAGAGAGTGTGACTTGCCCAAGGTCAACTAGTGGGTTTACATGGCCAAGCCAGGATTCGAACCCAGATGCCCAGAGTTGTAGTCCAATACCCCAAATCAATACCCTATGCTGGCTCCAATTTTTCCTTACTGTCTTACACTGTTTGAGAGGTAACCCATTACTATTACTTAAAAAAAGCTTTGTGCATTGAATTTTTAAAAACCTCATACTTTGCATTTAACACAAGAGCAAAAGAAAAAGGAATGGCATGGAACTCAATTCTTCTCCAAACCTTCTAACTTGGTAAGAATTATAATAGACCACCATCAGAATATCCAAATTATTTTTCCACTTTCAAATTACAGTTGGCCCTCTGTTTTTGTGGGGGATCCGTTCTGGAAACCCAACCCCCCCCGTGAAAACAGAGATTTGCAAAAATTCAAGCTCTATAGGCTTGAATGGGGCATGCCCCATTGATTTAAATGGAGGTCACCTCTCCATGAATATGGAAAACCCCAAACTTCAAGTCCGCGAGAATGGAAGGGCGACTGTACACAGAAATCAATCATTCTCTATAGAATTGAGAGATAGCTGTGTTACTATGGAAAATCAGTATGCAAAGGGATCTTGTAACGCATTCTTTCAGTTAAAGAAAGAAGCTGGTAGCTTGAGCTTTTGGAGAATTGAATCTTACTCAGATGCATTTTGAGGAAGAGCATTCTCTCTCTGTTTATCTGGAACTTTAATACCTATATTTTCATAATTACTATATTGAACAAAAGGATACCAGTATAAATACAATGCATTTGGTTTGACCTTTCCTTGCTCAGTAAAATACTGATTATTTTGAGATAGTTTATAATGGTTTATGGTTCATGATGGTGATAAGCCATATTTGTTATACCATGCAGATAATGAATAGTCATTAATTTTCCACCTTGAGCTGTTTTTAACCAAACATGCCACCTCAATACAAAATCTCATGAGAACTTTATATAAAAGATTGTATGTCCCCTTCAAAAAGGCATAATCGGCATGACTTGAGATCCTTCACTACTGGCATCTTGAACATAATAGAAAGCTATGAGACAAACTGAAAGAAAGAAGTTGGCAGCATGGGCTTTCATAGACTTCAGTCTACTTTCTCAGATGCTTGGAAGTAGACTGAAGTCTATGAAAGCTCATGCTGCCAACTTCTTTCTTTCAGTTCGTCTCAGAGGTGCTCCAAGATCTCTCTACAGACTGATTCTACAGACTAACATGGCTATATCTTTGAATTCTTTCTTTCAATTCATATCAAAGGTGCTCCAGTATCTCTCTACAGACTGATTCTAGAGACTAACACGGCTATATCTTTGAATTCTTCCTTTCATTGAGTCTCAAAGGTGCTCCAAGATCTCTCTACAGACCGATCCTACAGACTAACATGGCTATATCTTTGAATTCTTTCTTTCAATTCATATCAAAGGTGCTCCAGTATCTCTCTACAGACTGATTCTAGAGACGAACACGGCTATATCTTTGAATTCTTTCTTTCCTTTAGTCTCAAAGGTGCTCCAAGATCTCTCTACAGACTGATCCTACAGACTAACAGGGCTATAGCTTTGAATTCTACCATAACAGAAAGCTGTTGAATTATTAAATCGCCAAAGGAACTGACCAATGGGTTATGCAAACTGGTGCCCTTGGAGCCACGATCCCTGCCAACACATACCTAATCCTGAACCTTTAACTGTAGAGGTGGTGATCTGTACCATTTAGAGCTCTGAATTGCCAAGGATTGTTTCGCAGAATATCTCCAGGCGTTATGGGAAATCATCAATGGTGGTGTCATGCACCGAGGTTTTCTGTTCCATTTGATCCAGAGAGAAATTTAGCCACCCTAGACTATAGGATTTTCAACAAAGACACGTAGGAAACCAGATCTGGGTTTAGACACTATGCGTGTAACATTTATTAAGACATAACAAATAAGACAATCACTTAAGTATCAAGAGCTCTTACACACACACATGCATACAACATACTCACGAGGGTCCTCCACCGAATGTGGATCAGGCATCCATGAAGGATGGGATGACACCTTGCCACGGTTCGATGCCAACAAAGGAGAGTCTGAAAATCCCCTTTCTTTATACTCATGCCTTGCCAGCTCTTGGGAGGAACATGTTTCCCATAGTTCCAAAACATACCAAGGTCTTATCTGTTTATATTAAACCTCCTGAATCTTCACATCCATTGCGTATCTTGTTGACGTTATAGGCAGCTCAGAGCACGCTGTGTTCGTAAAAGTTCCTTCTTGTTTTGCAAGTTCTTTCTAAGTCCAAGTCATCATTTAATTTCTCGCTTTTACTGTCCAAGTCCTTCCTTCAGCAATGCATTGCTGCGCGGCCATTTACTTTGGTTCAGGACCATACTCTCAACCGGAACCCATTCGTTCATCACAGTGGTTCATAGACCCAGGGCAGATGTTGAATCCAGGGGTTGCTGTCAGGAATTCTAGCAACAGCCCAAGTATAGAACTAGGTCTGTTGAGTGTTCCTTCCTTTTGCAGTGAGAACATCCAGGCTTTCAAATCCCATGTATTCCAACATAGTCTTCCTCTTCCACTTTTTTGAGATCCTGGAATTCCAAGTGTGGGTCTCAATTTTTTTTTTTTAGCCACTTGGTACATCAGCATTAACAGAATAATGTTTCTGGGGGGGCTTGGGCTGCATTCAGGGTGTTTGTGGAGGGTTATTTGTGAGCTAAAATCAACTTCCATTTTGTTTACCAAGGGTTGCTTTTATGATGGAAATAGATGATGGGAATTTTGAGCAACACTGGAAGGGCTGCGTTTTTCTATCCATGATATATGTTAATTTGGATAGAATTAGAGAAGGTAGGCAAGCTGGCAGTTTGTCCACTGAGAAATGAAAAGATGTTTATATGAGCTGTATTTTGATTTAATTCATTATAAGTCATGTTGAAGCCTTCACTGGAGAAGGTGGAGGGAGAGGTTGAGATGAATGAATTAGATACTCTGTGTATTGGAATATCAAAGTACAGCCAGCCTTCTTTATCCATGGATTCAACCATCCCTGGCTTGAAAATATTCAAAAAACATATTTAAAGCAAACTTTGATTTTGCCATTTTATATAAGGGAGATAATTTTACCGTGCTGTTGTATTTAATGGGAATTGAGCATCCACAGATTTTGTTATCCATAGGGAGTCCTGGAACCAAACCCCAGTGGATGCCAAGGGCCCACTGTATAGGCATCTATATATTATTACATAGAGTGGGATGTGATCTCTCATGTTATTTGAGAGATAGCTTATCATAGAATCGTAGAGTTGGAAGAGACCTCAAGGACCCACAAGTCCAAACCCCTGTCCTAATTCTTTTTTATTTTGTGTAATCTGAACTAAAATTAGTGATTTTTTTGTATCTTGCAGAAATATGGTAAATAATGGTAATAATGTTAAGTATTGTTGTTTAAAAAAAACAATTTAAAATGCACTTTAACAAGATTTTAAAAGAAGAGCAAATAAAACCAACTGCCATGTAACAACTTTCACACATCTTAATTCCAAATGGCTACTCAAGTCCAGCTCTTTGACTTTCCTCCTAGGTTTCATCAATGTCTCGTCCTCTGGGTTGTGAGCCTACCAGCCAGGGGTCAAGCTGAGGTTGCCTTTACTGGGCGATGGACTTGGACCCCTACGCAAGCATGCAGGTTGGAATGCGGGTGGTCCGTGGTATGGATTGGAAGTGGAGCAACCAGGACAATGGTGAAGGAAACGTCGGTACAGTGGTGGAGATTGGTCGGCAGGGCAGCCCGACAACACCAGATAAGACTGTGGTGGTCCAGTGGGATCATGGAACCCGCACAAATTACCGTACTGGATTCCAAGGGGCTTATGATCTTCTTTTGTATGATAATGCACAAATAGGTATGTGTTGTTGCTTTTTCTAGTACAGTCCCGAGCCATTGGCAACCACCTCTCCCGCTGCAGCTTAAAGATTTTAGGCTCCCATGAGTGGGAAGGTAAATTCAAATTCTGTTTGAGGCTAGATGTGGAAAAGCAGTATGGTGGTAAGCATGAGCTCTAGAACAAAGATGAGATCACACATAGTGGATGTAGACAAGGAATGGAAACCACTTCGGAAATGAGGGGTCTGGAAGGTAGAAATCGGAAGCAAGCAAATTCAAAAAGGTAGCTGGATTCTGCAGAGGTAGGACTTGTGTTATTGCAGCAGCAGAGGGTCCAGAATGATAATGCACTGAAGGATTAACTAGGGCAACTTCAAACCAACTGCAAACATTTGGAACCATTTTTTGAAGGGATACCCTTGTTTTTAAGGACTCCTATGTTTCTAAGAGATTCTCTTAGTACACTTGAGGACACTTGCATTTCTTGACTCATAACTGTTTTTTGCTGAACAGAGGCTGAGTCAGAACATGTTCCTCCTGGTACTGATGCTTTCCTGATGTGGGTGGTTCATACAGATACTCCTCATCAGGAAGGCATCAGTACTCACATTTTATTTGAGGGCCTACTTTGTGGCAATACGGGGCAATACTGGTTATGAGACAGAGGGCCTTTACAGACTGCCAGAAATAATGCAGATTGAGTCCACTTTAACTACCCTGGCTCAGTGCTAGGGAATCATGGGAATTGTAGTTTATTGTGGCACCAGAGCTCTCTGACAGAGAAGGCTCAATGTCTCAGAAAAAAAACTACAGTTTCCATGATTCCCTAGCACTGAGCCAGAGCAGTTAAAGTGGACTCAATCTGCATTATTTCTGGCAGTCTGTAAAGGCCCAGAGTCAGCTTTTGGTCACCTTGGTGGATCACCTACGTAGGGAACTGAGCAGGAGCAGTATGCCCCTGTTGATTCCGCTGGATCTCTTAGCAGCTTTCAATACTATTGGCTATCATTCTGGGTCAACTTGAAGGAATGGGACTAGGGGACAATGTTTTGCAATGGCTCCATTCCTTCCTGGAGGAGCAAACCCAGAAATGGAACTGAGGGATTCCTGCTCGTCCCTCTTGGCCATTGGTCTGTGGGGTTCTTCAGGGCTCAGTTCTGTCCCCATGCTATTTTAACATATGCATGAGATCACTGGGAGAGGTTGCCCAGAGTTTTCGGATCAGTGCCATCATTATGTAGAAGACACCCAGCTCTATTACTTCTTACAAGTCATGGGGGCTGTTTCAGTCCTAAACCTGTCCCTATCATCAGTAATGGATTGGATGAGAGTGATTCCAGGGCAATGACAAAGGCAGCAGCAATGGGGTGGTGGGAAGGGAGAAAGCAAGAGGCTACTACTCCTTCCCCATGGCTGATTGAAGTCACTCCCATCAGAAAGCCTGCGCCAGATTTTAAACCCTTGTGTCTCCCCTTTCCCATCAGGAACCCTGGGAGAGATCAAGGGGTTTAAAAGCTAGTGGCAGCTTCATGATTGGAGGGGAGGACAGGAGCCTGTGAAAGGTGTCCAGGGTGCATGTGTGCATGTGCAGAGTAGGAGACTGGGGACAGAGAAGAGAGAAGAAAGGCTGGCAGGGAGACTAGGGGGCAAAGCAGATGGGGCAGAAGGAGTAGCCAGAGGCTGCTCCCACCCTAATCGCCCCAGAACCGCGCCAACCAGATGCCGTTGTCCTGAGGGCTCCCACTGCTGTGGTGCCAAATGAGTTGCGAAAAGGAAAGATTAGAAATCGTTCATAGAATCATAGAGTTGGAAGAGACCACAAGGGCCATCCAGTCCAACCCCCCTGCCATGCAGGAACTTCCAATCAAAGCATCCCCGACAGATGGCCATCCAGCCTCTGCTTAAAGACCTCCAAGGAAGGAGACTCCACTTTTGTGGCCTGGTTTGGACCGTGGTAAGACCTCTGCACAATCCGGGGGCATGCGTCATGTGCACGCCTCACCAACTAGATCAGCCCAACAGTGGCCCTTTTGGGTTGTCTGTTTGAGGCCTTAGAGCAGGGGTAGGCAACCTTTCCCCTTTAAGGGCTGAGGGACTTCAGCTCAGATAATCCCAGGAGCTATTGGCCAACATGGGACTTTTGGCCAACATGGCTGAGGCTTCTGGGAGCTGAAGTCCCTCGGCCCTTAAAGGGGAAAGGTTGCCTACCCCTGACTTAGAGGGTCAGAGGCCTTTCTTCCATGCGGCTGGGCTGCTGTCACCATTGCACTCCTGTCTGCCGGAGGAGGAAGGCGGAGGTCACTTCAACTCCAAGCAAGCAGTTTTCAGCCTGATCCCTTCCTCTCTTGCCCCCCAACCCCGCTCAAGCAGGATCTGGGGGGGGGGGAGTAGCCTCCTTGGATCAGATGTCAGTTAATTGGAGCCTAGATTTATTGCACCTCCAGGGCAATTCTTGTGCCCCCCTTTTGGGTCATGCCCCACCATTTGGGAACCACTGGCCTAAACAGTGCATTGGATCTTGCTAATTACTATAACTGGGGTGAGGTGGGGTGTGTGCACATGTTTCATGATGTATATTTTAATCAGGTTTTAATTTTTGATTCTTTAATCTCATTTTAACTTGAGGATCTTGTGACTTTTTAATGCTATGTTGTTTTATTTGTTGCAAGCTTGTTTGAATCCCTAATTGGGAAGAAAGTGGGATAGAAACAAGCAAACAAACAAACAAATAATGCCGCTTAGGATCCAGACAACACTCTCACCTAGAAATGGAAACCGTATACCCATGACCGCATGCAGTTTTCCTCCCCCTGAGTGAATGTGTGTGTAATTAATGGTCTTAAGTTTTGCATTTTGTGATATTTTTTTTTAACCATGTGTTTTTTATTTTGCTGTAAGCTACTTTGAGTCCCAAACTGGGGAAAAGGCAGGAAGTAAATAATAAATATAAATAATTGATAACCGTAAGTAGTTTAAGTTGCTCTCATGGTCAAGGCATTGACATAAATCTGTTTTTCCTTTCTCATTTAGGTGTCCGCCATCCCAACATCATCTGTGACTGTTGCAAAAAGCATGGGATCCGTGGGATGCGTTGGAAGTGCAAGATCTGTTTTGACTATGACCTGTGCATGCAGTGTTACATGAACAATAAGCATGACCTCTCCCATGCCTTTGAGCGCTACGAAACTGCCCATTCACAGCCGTAAGTCCCCTAACTTGCCCTCTGCAAACAAAATATCTTTTCTTTGGCAAGTGATGCCTAGGCCAATGAAATCTGTGCTTTTTCTTATTTTAGAACAAGGGCCCTTGATCCTCCATGTTATACAAAACATTACCATTGGCTGTGTGGGGCAGGGATGAAGTTGTAGAGTTGTAGCCTAAAGCACCTGGGCCCTTTCTAGCCTGGGAAGATGGCCGATAGTTTCTGAACCTGATCTGGTCTTCACAGGCTCATGGTTCATTTTTTCAAAGTTCCAAACCCTGTAGGCTGCAGGGAATTGAGGAGAGAAATGTCCACTGTTATTTCTGATCAGTGATTAGACCTAACTTCAGGAATTTTCCTTGTACTCCTTCCCTTCCTTTATGTAAGGAATCAAGGTTTGTGGATGTGCGTGTTTAGGAAAAATGTAATTTGGATTTTTGATGGCAAGTTGATACGGATTTACAGTCCACCTGCATCATACGAGGGCTTGCCATCTGCGGACTTGAGCTCAAGCGGATGGCAAGTCCAAGGGACAAAATGGAGTGTGCGCCTATGGCGCACATACAGCGCCGCATGCAGGAGTGCATCACCATTAAAATCAATGGCACTTGTTGTCCTGCAGTTTTTTCCATGTGCAGGGGTGTCTGGAACGGACCCCTGTGTATAATAGGTGCCCACTGTAATTGCTATTTTGATAAAAAAAAATTAATGGATTTAGTATATTTATAAATTTATACGCATTTGCTGTTCTGGCTATATAATGATTTGCGCTTTATTCTTCCAGTGGGCTGATTCTTTATGAAAAAGATATAATTTTGAAACATAGATGGATACATAGATAAATCAAGCAAGCCAGGATCAAACCATTGTTTATAATCCTGGTTTGTTTGCTAACTAGAGTTCAGAAACATACAATGGAGAACTCTGGTTATTTTAAAACTGGAAGCCAGTACCTCCAGTCTTTTGTACTTACTGGCAGATGTCAGAGAAAAAGTGGAGGCATATGAACCTGTACACACCATGTACAGGTTCATTCACATACCTCTCAAACATGATTTAGTGTTACACGTGAATTGAACTTTCATTCATTAGCAGACATTCTTGGCATCCGAGTCTTAAATTCCTATCATCTACTGCCTGCAAAATGATAATCTTTATCTCCCATTAGGGTGAGCCAGAGAAGCAAAGGAGAATGAAATTTCTACTCATAGATTCTCAGTCTTTCACTGACCCACACTCCATTCCCCCCCATATTCTCATGCAGTAAGACAAAGAAGAGGCTGGAATCTGAATTCTGTCCAGTCTTCTTTACATGTTTTGAAGCAGAGTCAGTTACTGCATTTGTGAGGTGGGTCAGAGACTGTTTTTTCTCCCTTTTTAAAAAGAAAAAGACAGGAGGAAAACATGTGACATTGTGACCATATGTATGGGCATGGGTTGTGTGACTGTAGAACTGCGGTGGAAGTAAAGGCCTCCTACTTAACAATTACACTCGTCCTTCCACATTCGCTGGGGTTAGAGGCACAGGACTCCCCTGAATGGGGAAAATAACACAAACACTATGTTTTTACCTGAGAGGACACCTCTCTAGGAATCTCTAGGTCCTCCAGTGTACTCTGTGGTCAACATCTGCCAGACATTGACCCTAGAATTGGGCTGGAGGAGCTACAAAGGCCTAGTGGAGTCTTCTCTCTAGGAATGAATCTCTAGGTCCTCCAGGGCAACTCTGTGGTCAACATCTGCCAGACATTGACCATAGAATTGCTCTGGAGGAGTTACAGATGCCAAGTGGAGTGTTCTCTCTAGGAATCTCTAGGTCCTCCATTGTACTCTGTGGTCAACATCTGCCAGACATTGACCATAGAATTGCTCTGGAGGAGCTACAAAGACCTAGTGGAGTGTTCTCTCTAGGAATCTCTAGGTCATTCAGTGTGACTTTTGGTTAAAGTTGACCATAGACTTGCTCTGGAGGACCTAGAGATTCCTAGAGAGAACATATTAGTAAAATCCATGAATAATCAAAGCTGCAAAAGTCAAAGTCGCAAATGTGGAGGGCCAAGTTCAATTCAATATCTTTATTAATGACTTGGATGACGGTATTGGGGGCATAGTTATCAAATTTGCAGATGACACCAAATTAGGAGGAGTAGCTAATACCCCAGAGGACAGGATCAAAATTCAAAATGACTTGAACAGACTAGAAAGTTGGGCCAAAGCTAACAAAATGAAATTCAACACGGAGAAATGTAAGGTACTGCACTTAGGGCGGAAAAACAAAAAGTACAGATATACGATGGGGGACACCTGGCTGAATGAGACTACGTGTGAAAGGGATCTAGGAATCCAGGTGGACCACAAGTTGAACATGAGTCAACAGTGCGATGCAGCAGCTAAAAAGGCCAATGCAATTTTAGGCTGCATCAGTAGAAGTATAGCGTCTAGATCAAGAGAAGTAATAGTACCACTCTATTCTGTTTTGGTCAGGCCTAACCTGGAATAATCCTGTGTCCAGTTCTGGGCACCACAATTCAAAAAGGATGTGGAGAAACTGGAGCGTGTCCAAAGGAGGGCAACTAAAATGGTGAAGGGTCTGGAAACCATGAATCCCTATGAGGAACGACTTAGGGAGCTGGGGATGTTTAGTTTGAAGAAGAGAAGGCTGAGAGGTGATATTATAGCCGTGTTTAAATATTTGAAGGGATGTCATATCGAGGAGGGAGCAAGCTTGTTTGCTGCTGCTCCAGAGACTAGGACCCGAAACAATGGATGTAAGCTCCAGGAAAAGAGATTCCACTTAAACATTAGGAGGAACTTCCTGACAGTAAGGGCGGTTCGACAGTGGAACACACTCCCTCAATGGAGATTTTGGTGGAGTCTCCTTCCTTGGAGGTCTTTAAGCAGAGGCTGGATGGCCATCTGTCAGGGATGGTTTGATTGGGAGTCCCTGCATGGCAGGGGGTTGGACTGGATGGCCCTTGTGGTCCCTTCCAACTCTATGATTCTATGATTCTAAGTGTCCTACTCCTAATTACAAGTGGGCTGTAGAAATGTAGCCACAAGGGAAGAAAGAGAAGTGAGGTGGCACAGAGAGAGAAGAATGGAGGGAGGGAGGGAAGAGAAATTATGTAGGACAGAGAGAATCGGGGAAGCAGGAGTGTGGCACCGAGAAAGGAAGAGGAAAGTGGTGTGGAAGAGAAAGGAAGAGAAATACGATAGAGCAGCGGGGGAGAGGTAGAGAGGGAGAAAGAGAGATATGGAGTGGGAAAGGAAAAGAGGAAAAGAGAGAAATGGAGTAGGAGAGGAAAAATTTAGATTTTTAGCAGCTCTTGTTTTGGCTTTGTAAGTCACCTTGGGTCCCACATTGGGAGAAAGACAGTGTATAAATGGAATAAAAGAAGCAAAGAAAGATGGGTGGATGACGTGAGAGAGAAATGATGAAGCGAGAGAGAAATAAAAATGATGAAGAAAGAAAGATTTGGTCAGAAAATGGGATGGAAGCGTATAGTTTTAATAACCAATCTTACTCATGTACTAAATGGAAAATCAATAACAGAAAGAGAAGACTATTGGAAAAGATTAAGCCCATTATGGAAAAATAAAGGGGGAAACAAAGTGATACCGTTTAATACACAGAATCACTAAATACTTTTTAAAAATTGTCAGAAAATACAAACTAAAATACAAAACTACAATTCAGAATATAAATATTGATAAATACTGATATTAACATCAATATAATTAGGATAAAACCATAAAGGTAATCTCCAGAACTCAAAAGAAGAAAAGGAGGGGGGGGGGAGAGATGATAATAGAGAAGAAGAAGTGTGTGTGTGTACATATACTTATATATGTATACAAAAACCAAAATAATAGCAATAATAAACACTAGATAAATAAGTGAAAAAACAAAGTACAGTTAAGAAGGAAACTGTACAATTACAAGGAAATAAAGACTAGAAGATAATATATAGCTACTTACAGTTGATCTCTCTGGTGGGAAGTCTTACTATTTAAGTTTTTGAAAACTTTTATATGCGTAACTATTTCGGTTAGTTTAATATATGATACTCTATTCTATTTTTGATAATAGTTTTACGTGAAAGGAAAGGAAAAATAAGAAGAAGGGGGGGAAAGAAGGGAGAGGAAATAAAAAAGGAGGGGAGAAGGAAAGAAGGATCTGGGGAAAGAACAAAGAATAAAGAAGGTTTATATAGATCAGACAGGAGTACAAATGATCTATTGTTATATATTCTAATTTTAATAATAATAATAATAATAATAATAATAATAATAATAATAATAATAATAATAATAATTTTATTTATATCCCGCCCCTCTGTCACACAATCGAGGTGGCTCATCCCACAGCCCCCCCCTTAAAAAAGAATTAAACAATTTTTACATTAAAACAATGATTCAAACACATAATTAAAACAAACCATAATCAAACAAACAATAATAGGTGGGGCAGCATTTAAACCAAATGTAGGAGGGATAAAAGGACTCCTGAGGCCTTTTATTTGTATATAAATAAATCACTTCTGTCTCTCTCTCTCTCTCTCTCTCTTCTTTATCTTCCCTTCCTTCCTTTTGCTTCCATCCCATTTTCTTTTTTTATCCTCTTAATTGTACAATTGATTGAATGTCAAAAAACGTAATAAAGATATGTATTACGTTTTTTGACGTACAATCATAAAAAAGGAAGATAGAAAAATCTTTTGTTTCCAAACTGGAAACAAAAGATTTTTCTGTCTTCCTTTTTTTATGATTGTATGTCAAAAAACGTAATAAAGATATGTATTAAGAGGATAAAAAAAGAAAATGGGATGGGAGCAAAAGGAAGGAAGGGAAGATAAAGAAGAGAGAGAGAGACAGAAGTGAAGTGACAGAAAGAAAGAGGAATGGCGTACTATGGAGAGACCTATGCAATCCAACTCATTTACTTGCTGTACCTGCAGCTATATGTTGTTCCCTCTTTCTGAACTGCTAATGATTTACGTTGCCGAGGAAAACTTGGATGGACTGCGTCAACTGCACAGCCTTGACACCTATTGCTGTTTACACCTCCACCTCCAGAAAAATCTCTCAACACAGAAAATATCAATTCACAAACTGAAACTGTGTCAGGGAACCTATTTCCTACATAGTAAAGATGTTAACTCAAAGAGAATTATCTATTTCTTCATTATTTAGGTTGAACTTGTGAAGGTCCTCGGTGGTCATTATTTTTGTTTTCTTTATGTTCAACATTAAGCCTGCCTTTGAACTTTCTTCTTTGATCTTCCTTAATAGTTGTTCCAGGTCTGGGAGGTTTTCTGGTAGTATTATGGTGTCGTCCGCATATCCCAGATGGTTGCTATTCCTTCCTCCTATTTTCACTCCTCCTTTTTCTGTGTCGAAGCCTGTTTTTCTTTTAATGCTCTCTGCATATAATAACAGAAGCTGTTACACCAGAGCTTTCTCCTGTGGAGAATGAACTAGCTTTGTATGCATGGTACTGCTGCTTCCATTTTGCCGTGCAACCTTAGCACCACTCTGCTAACAGAATACCCTCTCCCCAAATTGGAATTTGGCTTAAAAAAGAGCAAGAAAAATGGCCTTCTATTTCTTGCACTAGCACTTGCACAAGTTTCCATGGTGACTCTTAATACATGAATTGATGTGTGGTCATACGTTGAATTTGCCTCACTATTTATTCCCCCCTATATGCTTAATCCCCAAAGAAAAGTAGATGTGATCTTTTACTTTAAACCCTCCCAAAAAATAAATAAAACCCTAGACTTCTTTAGGTCTGGAACACATAACCAAAGGGGTTGGGGACACAGAGATCTGGAGGTGAGCTTTTATGGGAAAGGTGGAGATTGTAACTAGGTTACCCACCCGGCATACTCTTTCCGTTTGTCCTTATATCATTTTGTAAATTGCAGAGGAGCTAACCATATGATGCCGCTGCACCAGGTTCTCGGTTCGGAAAGAAACTTCAAGATGACTAATAGATGCTTTTAAAGATTTCTGCGTGGAGCAGAACAGCCCTCTGACTTTCTCTGGGGGTGGGAAAGAGTTTTTCTGTACAGTCGGAAAGTCCTCTCTAAAAACAGACGTGCTAGAATTGCGGTTTCGGTGTATTATTGCGGACTCTGGTAGTCTTTTTTTTTTTTTAAATCATTGTTCTTAATGTTTTGTTTCCCATGTTGGGAATGCTGGGTGAGTGTGTGTTGGTTTGGAATGTAGGCAGTTACCCTACTGCTCCAGTTCACTGTTGTCTTCTTTCACTAGTAGTATGCTGTGTGGCAGTCGGAGGTCTTTCACATTGTGTGCCATTTTAAGTCTCATTAACCTGGGTGAGAACCATCAAACTTGGACCTGAATTTGGTCTTCTTTGGGGATCCAGGCTGTTCCTTTGGCTCCCTTGCCATGATAGTTGTGCCTATAGCAGGTGGTGATTGGGAGGGCCTAATGTCTCTCTATCACAAGAGTGAGAACACTAGGACAAAATCTGGTCCTCCTAGGTAGCATAGAATCATAGAACCATAGAGTTGGAGGAGACCACAAGGGTCATCCAGTCCAACCCTCTGCCATGCAGAAACTCACAATCAAAGCTTCCCCAAGAGATGGCCATCCAGTCTCTGTTTGAAGACCACCAAAGAAAGAGACTCCGCCACTCTCCGAGGGAGCGTCTTCCACTGTCGAACAGTTCTTACTGTCAAGAAGTTCCTTCCAATGTTTAGGTGGAATCTCTTTTCCTGTAGCTCTTTTCCTGTGGATAAAGAATCCGTGGATATGGACTATACAGAGGGAAAAGGTAAGAGGAGTGTTGGTGGAGAATCATGCAACTACTGTATTTTTCTGTAACCTTCTTAAGTTATGAAGCCATAAGTCAAAGGATGAGCCAATAGTAGATCTGGGTCTTCCGGTTGATTTGTGGTAGATGGGAGTTTTCTGACTTTTCATTCATTTTAAAATAGCTGCAACGAGAGGAATTGGTTTTGGAGAAGAAGGGTCCTAACTTAGGCAATTGGAACAAAAATAGGGAGTGAGAGGGAAGAACTCATGAATGAGAGATCGTTTTTTACACAAGCAAATTCCTTGGGTTGAGCATATTAAGATACTATTGGTTCCTTAGTTCCAAGCAGACAATTGCTCCCATCCCTATGACCATGTTGTGCCTCTGGCTTTGATTATACTTCATCATTAGAATAAAAACAATAAAGTTAACCCCAAAAACTTTTAGGCTGCCCCCCCCGATGCAGTAGACACCCATTTCCCAGTCCCTAATGTTAAAATGTGGAGAGTCACACTCCAAGGAGTATGATTCCTCTTTAAAAGAAGGCACTTTCTTTGCACATGGTTTTGTTATGTATTAAAAAAAGAGAGGAACAGTAACAGGTTGGGTTTTGGTTTTTTCCCCTAAACCAGAAGTAGGCTTCCAGATACTTCCTTGCTTTGAGGGAGGAACCATGCTGTGGTTTCTGGACATAAGAGTGGAAAATCGGCCCCAGACCTTCTGAAGTTGTGTACCCTCCTGCTAACCCAATTTTTTAGGGACGGTCCGAATTAATTTTCTGTTGTGCCACCTCTGCAGCTGCTTTTAAAATGTCTCAGTTTTTCTCTCCTCCTCCATTTCCCTCTTTGCCCTCAGCTTACGTCAGTTGTTCTAAACTGATATTAAAGTGCAAAAGTGGTTTGCACGACCTAAACTCAGTTACTAACTCAGCAGGGTGAGAGGAAGAAGGGAGAATCTTGCTGTTTCCAGCAGGCTCAGGCCAAAGCAAACTGCTGCAGCCTCTCCTAGCTTGTGTGTTCTTCCTCATTCATAACTTTTTCCCATTTTGACCACACTCTGATGTTGCTTGGCCACACATGTCCTGGTTTTCATCTGTGAAGTGGAGGATCTGAAGTTGCCTAGCCTGTCCGAGACTGCATCGGGAAAAAGAAACAAGCCTTAAAGCATGCCCCTTCCTTCCTTCCTTCCTTCCTTCCTTCCTTCCTTCCTTCCTTCGTTTTTGTGTGAGTATCCTTTGTGTGAAAATAAATTCAGCACAGTTCAGCTGCTGGTTCCCCCCTCCCTTTTGGTTGTACTTTCAGATAAATTACTTCATGTTAAATCACCATCAGGCCCCGAGGGAAACCATGCAGAGAGCTATAAAGTCTCATTTTGCACAACATTAGGTGCCTCCAAGGTGAAAGAGCCTTGAAGGCCAGAATCTTCTTCCACTTTTTTTGGGGGGGGATGTACAGTAGTAGATTGCGGGCATAAATGAATTTACCCAAACTAGCTGCTGGAATACCTACTAAGGAAGATCCAAGAAGAAAGTGCAAAGGCAGGCATAGTGCTGAACATAAAGAAAACAAAAATAATGACCACCGAGGACCTCCACAAGTTCAACCTAGACAATGAAGAAATAGAAATAGTAAAAAGATTTCTATGCCTGGGATCAAACATGGATAGAAATGGGGACTGCAGTCAGGAAATCAGAAGAAGACTAAGAATGGGGAGAGTGGCTATGAAAGAACTAGAAAAGATGCTAAAATGCAAAGATACACAACTCAGCAGAAAAGTCAGAATCATAAAAGCCATTGTATTCCCTGTTACTATGAATGGATGTGAGAGTTGGACAGTTAAGAAAGAAGATAGGAGGAAAATCAATGCATTTGAGAGAATGTGGGGCTGGAGAAGAGTGCTGAGGATCCCATGGAGAGCCAAAAGGACAAACAAATGGATCCTAGAGCAGATCAAGCCGGAAACCTCCCTGGAAGAAGCCAAGATGACCAAACTGAGTCTGTCGTACTTCGGACACATCATGAGAAGAGAGGACTCTTTGGAAACGACAATAATGCTGGAGAAGGTGGAGGGAAGGAGGAAGAGAAGAAGGCCACAGGACAGATGGAGGGACTCTATGAAGGAAGCCACTATGGGTATGAAGAGGTTGTAGGATTTAAGCAGAGCATTGGAGGACAGAGGGTCGGTCCTCTTTGAGATGTCTCATCCATAGGACTACCACAATTCAAGATCGACTCGAGGGCAGTTAACAACAACAACAAAGCTGCTGTGGGAGGAGACTCTATGCTCATAAGAAAACCTCAGAATTGCCTAAAAATGCACATCTGTCAGCAGCCTTTTTTCCACCCACAATTGAACGGGTAGATCTGATCATTGTCAGATTTTGGAAATGGTGCTTTTTCTGAGTACATGTCCCACACTCTGCCCTAGATGCCCAGTTCTGCATTACTGCTGCTCAGTTATGGCTTCCTGCAGTGCTTGGTCATAGTTACATATAACTAATTGCTTGCGATCAGAACGCGGAAAAGTTATTTGGGGATCCAGCTCCCATACTGGTGAAGAAGCGATCGTTTAAAAAATAAAATATCCAGGCCCTGCTTTAATGAGTTATTTTCCGCAATAACTAAGGCACAGCAAAAACTCACTTTAACAAGGGGTGTCATCACTCCTTTTGTGGTGTAACTGTAAAATTTATCCTGCAAGTATATATTTCCAAAATCTGACAATGATCCTAAATGGTGGAGAAATATACCAAGGGTCAGATGCTCACCTTTGCCTCTGTCCTATCTCTCCTCGATTATTATTATTATTATTATTATTATTATTATTATTATTATTATTATTATCATCATCATCATCTGAAGGCCTCATAAGGAGAGCCATAGATGTAATAGTCTGCTGTGCATTTTTTCTTCTTTTGTTTCTAACTTATATCACTGTAGTATTCTTTCTTAAATATATCTCTCTGTCTCTTAAGAGCGGCTGGAACTTAAAGTGGTGGTGTAGTATTGGACTGCAATGTCCAAAATCCCCCCATGCAGCATGGGAGTTGTAGTCCTAGAATAACATGTAGTCCAAAATCGTAACTTTCTCAAGCTTTGTTTCTTCCTATTATTCCTGCATGAGAGGGAGCTGGACTTAGATAGCCCTTGTAGTTCCTCTATGATACTATAAATTTTTAATATGTGGTTTCTTTCTCTCTCTGTCTCTCTCTCTCTCTTTCTTTTAACTGGAGAGCATTGGGACCCGGTTCTCAACATTTAGAAAAGCTATTTTGCCTCCTCCTAAGACTACACCAGACATCATTCATATACTAAATATAGCTGTCCCAACCCATAAGGGTTAGAAACTTGATTTTCTTTTTTTTAAGCAAAGGTTGAGGGAAAATAGTGTCACCTATTGCTTTCCTATAGAATCACATCAAGTGCACATGCCAACACACATGTGTGTGTGTTCGTGTGCATGTGTTGTTGTTATTGTTGTTGTTGTTGTTGTGTGCCTTCAAGTCATTTCCAACTTGTAGTAAACCAAGAGCCAGCATGGCATAGTGGTTTGAGTATTGGACTATGACTCTGGAGGCCAGGATTTAAGCCATTGAGCTATGACATCCACTGGGTGACCTTGAGCAAGCCACACTTTCTCGGCCTCAGATTGAAACCGGAACTATACCTACTAAACATGGTAAATCAGATTGATCTGATAATACAGAGAAAATATTGGAAAATTCTTTTGTATATGGTCTCAGCTACAAGAATCACACAGAAGTGGGAAAAACAAGATCTACCAACAATAGATGACTGGTGGTTGAAGTTAGCTGATATGAGAGAAATGGATAGATTAACACCTCTGTTGAACCAGGTGGATTTAGAAAAGGTAGACAAGGAATGGTCTCCTATGGAAGAATATAATAAGAGAAGATGGTCGGAATAGAGCAAGCAAAACTATCGTAATGTAAAAGAAACAAATTTTGGGAAATATAAGTGGAGTAAAAGACAGGACATATGGACACTATAAGAAATAAATATTGAAGTTTGCTATACAGAATTTGAACTTGCGAAGGAGAACAAAGTCCACATCCCTCACCTGTTCGCGGGTGGGAAATGGAGGGGGACAAAATGGAAAGATTAACCAGGCTATCACTGAAGGAACTGATCTATCAAAGCTGCAGATACAAAGCAGACCATTCATGCCTTGCTTTTCTGGAATCACACTTCCAAGTTTAGCAGTACTTTCCCCAATAAAAAGGTATCACTGATGGATTTTTGTTTGAATTGAGCATATATGGTGACTGTTCCAACCTCACATGCCCACCCTCTCATAGTCTCAGAAATTAGGGGAATCAAAATGCTAAAAAATCTTAAGAGAAGAAAGGCGCTATCTGGTTTTGGTGCCAGTAGAGTATAGATCGCACTTCTTTTTCTGATGTGTTCCTCTCCTCCAGCAAAAGCCGAAGATCATCCGACCTCCCTTCGTTTTATGACAGGATTGTGGTTGCAGACAGGAGCCACATTGAGTGGCTAGAAAGCACCAAGTTCAAGCAGAAATATCCCCGAGCGGAAAGAGCTTTTCTCTTTTCCTTCACTGAAACATGGTTTGTCGCTGAAGATAATTGGGGGAATAGGAACCCGGCTGTGGCTGTCGGTGTGAATCCCAAGCGGAAACGTATCAGGCTTTGCAGTTTGTGACAATTCTGGAATATGTGCCCGTTAGCTCTGGTCTTTAGTTTGGATTTTTGGCTTTGAAAAGCAACATCTAAAGTGACAGGGCAAAGACCTTAACTGGTGTGTGCCCATTTGCCGAGAAAAAGTGGCACACAGAGCAATTGACTTATGGTGACTATGAATAAGAGATCTCCAGGATCCCTGATATATATATATATATATATATATATATATATATATATATATATATCTTTCCATCCATCCATCCATCCATCTCTGGTAAGATCTCAGGGCGAACATGGCTTCCTTAGGACATGTTTTATGTTGAGTACTGAGTTGTAAATTTTGGTTAGGGTGGTGGTTAAATGTAGGATCTTTGTAGGTTTGTAAATGTTTTGGGTTTTTGTTTTTTGTGTATATTTGATGGGACGTTTGTTTTTAAATCTTATGGGAAATTAATAAAAAGTATCTTTTAAAAAGGGGGAAGACATGGCTTCCTTGATAGTATCAATCCATCTGTAATGCAGTCTCCCTCTTTTCTTACTGCTTTCCATGTTGTTGAATGCCTTCAAGTTGTTTCTGACTTATGGCAAGGTGAACCTGTCATGGAGCTCTCTGGGGCTGAGAGTATGTGACTTGCCCAGTGGGTTTCCATGGCCAAGCAGGATATTGAACTCATTGTAAACCGCTTAGGGAGTGCTTAAGTGCAGTGATAAGAGGTATAGAAATGTACTTCTTATTGCTATTGCTATTAGCACAGCAAAGCAAATATGATATAATAGGCATTATTATATGAAATCTTGTGGGTTGAATCTTGTGATTGGAATGGAGCAACAGAGGGATATAACCTATTTCAGAGAAATCGACCCAACAGTAGTAGAGGTGGAGTAAAATTATATGTCGACAATGTTTATACCTGTCAAGAGATAGAATCATAGAATCATAGAGTTGGAAGAGACCCCAAGGGCCATCCAGTCCAACCTCCTGCCATGCAGGAACTCCCAATCAAAGCATCCCTGACAGATGGCCATCCAGCTTCTGCTTAAAGACCTCCAAGGAAGGAGGCTCCACTACTCTCCGAAGGAGTGTGTTCCACTGTCGAACAGCTCTTAACTGTCAGGAAGTTCCTCCTAATGTTGACTTGGAATCTCTTTTCCTGTAGCTTGCACCCATTGTTCCAGGTCCTAGTCTCTGGAGCAGCAGAAAACAAGCTTGTTCCCTCCTCAATATGATACCCGTTCGAATACTTAAACAGGGCTATCATATCACCTCTTAACCTTCTCCAGGCTAAACATCCCCAGCTCCCTAAGTCGTTCCTCATAGATCCATGACTTAAATCCTGGAAGCCAGGTTGAGAGCATTTGGGTAAAAATTAAGGGGGAGAGAAACAAGAGGGATGTCATAGTGGTGGTGTACTACAGATCCCCAAGCTAGACTGTGGACTCTGATGATGATTTCCTCTAACAGATGACCAAATATTCAGAAAGGAGAGAAGTAGTAGTAATGAGGGATTTCAACTATCCTGATATTTGTTGGAAGTCAAGCTCGGCTTGATTTAAGGTCCAACAAATTCTTCACTCGCCTTGCAGACAATTTCATTGTCCAGAAGGTAGAAGAGGCAACTAGGGCAATCAGCTATTTTAGATCTGATCCCAACCAACAGTAATGACCTGGATAATGGAGAAGTGGTGAGATCCTTAGGTGGGAGTGACCATGTTCTCCTGGAGTTTGTGACACAGCACAAGCCAAGTATAGTCAGACATGGATTCTAGACTTTAAGAAAGCTGAGTTAAGTAAACTTAGGGAAATACTGGCTGTGATCCCATGCTCAGAAATACTAATAGAAAAGGGGATTCATGAGGAATGGGAGTTTCTTAAAAGTGAGATATTGAAGGCACAATTTCAAACAGTTCCAATAAGGTGGGAAAATGGGAGATGTCTAAAGAAACCACGATGGATGTCTAAAGAACTTTCAAGACCAAAAAGAGATATAAATATTAACTTTACACAAGACACGTAGGCATCCTTTTCCACATGGATCAGCACAACTGGACTACATTTTGGGACTCCTCTCAGAGGCATCAACCTCATGATCAACGCCTGAACTTCTCAATTTACCGTTACTTCTCTGGAGACACTTCCACAGATTAAAAAAAAGTCAGAAAAAGAGCTGAATCTCACTGCATCAATCAGGACTCCAGTTGGCAAAAGACCAAATCTTTACGGGAACATGCTTTTTGCCGACGTTTGCAGAATAGACTTCCATCCGCAGGGTGAAGCCTGAGTGCAGCTTTTGGATGGTTTCTAAATTCCATCCCCCACCATTTATTTTTCTTCCCTGACCAAGCAGAGTCTCTATATAAAGTAGGGAACAGATTGCACAGAAGAATTCAAAGCTTGGAGAAGATGCTGCGGGCATCTCTCAGCGTCAACATTGTCCTGGAGGGCTAGTGTCATTTTATGTACAGCAATTTCCTCCTAATCCTCAGCCAGCCAAAGGCTCCTCTAGAAATTTAAAGAGAGGCAGAATTTCTGGGTCAGCAGTGATCTGAAAATGAATATCTTAATTAAAATTGTTATTAAAGGCAATATTGCGGTGATTATATGCATCCCCAGGGGTAGTTACACAGCACTCTTAATAGCCTTGGTTGTTATCCAGTATTTGGAAGCAAAACAACTCAAATTAGATTAAAATCCAGGAGGCACTTGGCTCCAGCTATGCAGCTTGGCTTCATCCTTTGGCCTTTCCCAGTCAGCAGGCTACTGGGCAGATCACAAGTATTGTTCAGTTCAAGATTATACCTTGGTTATTGGGCCGAAAAGACCAGGAGGCCCTGGCATAAACAGTTTGTTGTTATCTGCTTTCAAGTCAACTTAAATTTATGATGACCTATGCATCCAAGACCTCTGAGAGCCATGGTCATCAACTGCTCTTCTGGGGTTGTACAAACTCAACGCCGTGGGTTCCTTTATTGAACCAATCCACCTTTTAATGTGGCCTTTCCCCCCCCCCCCTGCCTCCCACTTCACTGAGCATTATCTCCTTTGGCAAAAGGGGGGAGAGGAAGACAATCTACAGACCCATCAACCTGACCTCAATACCAAGGAAAGAATGGGTTCTAAATGAGTCCATTTGCAAGTATCTCAATGACAATGCAGTAGTGGGAGTGAGCACAGGTTTGTCAATAAAAAAACCCTGCCAAACTAATCTTAAACATCTTTTTTCAATCGGATCACCTGTTTAGTATAGTGGATCCTTGCTATCCTCAGGGGATCCGTTCTGCCTCCCCCTCGCGGAGAGTGAAAAACGTGAGACCTCAAGTCCTGTTGTTTCCAATGGGTGCGTGCCAACTTCACACCGATATGACAGGTCTGCTTGTTTTTTAAATGAAGGGAACACACAATGCAGTATCGGAATCACAACTGAGCTTTCTGAGCTTCTTACATCTATTAACAAATACTTATTTATGAAATTTTGAATTGTCAGTCTGCTTTCAATTACTTCCCAATGTAATACAGTCTTCCTCCCCGTTCGTAGACTTCAAGTCCGTGGTTTCGGTTCTTTGTAGACTGGCAAGCGGGGAGGGATAAAATGGGGCACGTGCCTGTGGCCATGCGCAAGACCATGGAGCCATTCAAGCCAATGGGGCTTGCATATTTGCAGTTTTTCGTTTTCGCGGGGTAATAATAATAATAATAATAATAATAATAATTTTTATTTATATCCTGTCCCTCTGCCATGCAATCAGGGCAGCGTACAACACGATTAAAACATCACAATAAGTAAAAAAGTGGTGGTCTGGAATGGATCCCCCGTGAAAACAGAAGGGTGTCTGTAATAAGAAATACAAGATTAGGAGGGAGCTGAAAGCAGTATGTGACAATTCAAAATTTGCAAGTGCCTAAATTAAAATGGTGTAGTGGTCTACACTCTGGAGATCAGGGTTTGATTCCCAGCTCAGCCATGAAAACTACCTAACTATTTTGGGTACGTCGCATGCTCTCAGCCTCAGGGAAAGGCAATGGCAAACCCCCTCTGAACAATCCTTGCCATGAAAACCCCATGATATGTCTGCCTTAGGGTCACCATAAGTCGGAAATGACTATGAAGGCACACAACAACAACAAATTAAAACCCAGTAAAAACATTAAATTGACAGCAGGGGTTCAACTCCCACCTCAGAATTAAATGCAAATTTTATGCAACTCCTCTGGTTTATTCTGTGTGCAAACTGTCCCTCAACCACCTTCACACAAAATGAGTTCCAACTTTGTATTAATTCCTCCTATCCACTTTCTTTTTCGGAGGTCTTGCAATTCCCAGCATTGGTGTAGTAAAGCAGCTTAGAAACCAAGGTGCAGATCAAATGGTCTCTGGTTCAGATCATGCTTCTGCAACTCTATGCAAGCCACTCTCTCCTAGGACCCTTTTACACCACACAGTTATAGCACTAGGATTTAGCCTTATGTGTCAGTTCTGTACTTTCTGGAAGCCTGGGGATGATAGTTTAGTGAGTCACCTGCGCTCTGTCTGAGAATACTAAATGCCTCTCCCTAGTTACTAAATCCCAGGACTCCGCAGAATGAAGTCATGGCTGTTAAACTGGTATCGGCCATGACTTGTGTTGTCATTGTGCTATCATTGTGTAATATGAAAAGGGATGTGGTTTCTTTTAGGTGTTGAAAGGTCTTTTAAAAAAATAAGTGACTGGCCATGTAAAGGTCTGCATATATTCTCCCAAGTGTCCCAGAACCAATTAATTCTCTGCTAATCTACTTTCTCGGCTGCTTTTACAATGTTCCAGTTTCTCCCTCCTCCTTGCACTTTCCTTCTTTGTTTTCAGCTTACTTCAGCTTCAGCAGTACTCCCGTAAGATGAAAAGTGCTAAAGTAGATTCCACAGGATGGCAATTAAAGTGGAATCATAGCACTATAAATATAAAAGGTTAAGACCCTTGTGTTGGAGCATTGCCATACACAATCAGAGCCTGAGCACATTCCTACAACCAGCACTATCTGTACAAAATACAGTTTTTCAGAGCGAGTGAATTTTGTCAGACAGAAACTCTCATTAGAAGCAAAGATGATGAAAGTGAGGCTGTTGTACTTTGGACATATCATGAGTTGATGTGACACACTGGAAAAGATCAAGTGGGTGCATGGTATAGTGGTTTGTGATGCCCAGAACTAGACACAGGATTATTCCAGGTGAAGCCTGACCAAAGCAGAATACAGTGGCACTATTACTTCCCTTGATCTAGATACTATACTCAGCATTGGCCTTTTTAGCTGCGGCATCACACTGTTGACTCATGTTCAACTTGTGGTCTACTAGGAATCCTAGATCCCTTTCACACATATAAGTCTCCTACTCCAGTTGCAGGAATGTGCCCCATCCCAAACCCTTCCTAACATGGAATTTGCTCCCAGGTCAAAAGACAATTCTTTACTCCTGTCTATCCTGGATGCTACCTATGATTAAGAGTTGATTTCAATCAGTGTCATTGAGCTTGTGTAATAATAATAATAATAATAATAATACATTTTACGTATAGCCTGCCTCTCCCTGCGGATCAAGGAGGGTTACAACAAATAAGAATAACAATAAAATACAAATATGCAATTAAAATCCACATTTCTAAATTCTATCAAGACTCAAAAGTGCTCACCTAGCATCTCCAGATGACCAAAAAATGTCCCTTCCCTTCCCAGATTTTGTTCTTGTTGGAACTGATTTTATTTTGGAGATCCACATGAGACATTTTTCATACCAAGATATTTCCGGGACTTAATCAGTTTCTAACCTGTTGCATGAGGCTGGCTATGGACTTTATCACACGGGAAATCCCGTGCAGAAACAGGATTTTAAATAGAAAACCCAAATCTACCTGCAAAAGCGGGTAGATTTTCAGATGACGTCGCTGTTAAAGTGTGCTTAACCCGAACGGAAAGTAGTCAAAAGCCACTTCATTTTACTTTTGGAAAATCCCGAAAATAAAAAGGAGCGGCTTTTGACTACTGTCCGTTCGGGTTAAGCACACTTTAACAGCGATGTGTGTGAAGATCTACCTGCTTTTGTAGGTGTTCCCCACCTTTTAAATCCTGTTTCTGCACGGGATTTCCCCCGTGTGATAAGGTCCTATGACACATGATCTGTGCCCATGATATTTTAAGAAAGTGCTTGGATACGAACCCATGAATATGCAGGTACAGTCAAAACAAAAAGAATTGGAAGGTGTCAGTACTGTCCAAATTTTTTATCCATCTGGAGGCATCCTCACTTCTTGGTGGTGGTTGGGATTTTCTTCCTGCCTGAGGGGTTTGTTTGATTTGGTTTGGTTTGTCTTGGTATATTTAATTTATTTCATTTAAGCAGGCTTTTGGCTATTAACCGATTGCTTCAGAAGGGTCTTTACAGCGAATATACAGCATGCTTTGATATTTACTGTTAGGTTTGAAATGCTTTTAAACTCGTCATATTAGTGCTGTTTTTAACAAGATAGTTGTGTACTTGGTTTTCAATTGCTTTTTACTATTACGGTATGTCTTCTTAAGCGGTAGTTTTGATCTGTTCTATGAGTTGCCCTGGATCCCATATTAGGAGAGAGCCTAGATATTAAATAAGCCAATAAATGTTTTGTCCAGTCTGTTCCTCTGCCTGCCAATGTCCCTTTGGCCTCGTGCGTGACGCAGAGCAGACATTTTTCAGGATTTCCTCTTGAGCTCTCCTTGGAAGCTCCCCAGCTGGGCTTAGAGGGATTTACTTCTACAGTGGATCCTCTGATTCATTTAGTGCTCCTTTGGATTGCGTGATAAACCGGAGTCCTTTGGGTGCTTTACAATACACATATAAAACATAACACCCAAACACATACACACCTAACATCTAAAACGTACCAAAGAATTTCACTCTATGTATATATTTGTACATCTTTAATAATAATAATAATAATAATAATAATAATAATATGGTTTTGATTGTACTGCTTTTCAGTAACTCCCCAAACATATCGCCTTCTTCCTTAACCTAGAATTCACTATTTCCTCTAAATCTTTACTGTGCTAACAAGCGTGGATCTCTAAGCTTACCTAAATACTTTTCTATTTCTATTACTTTCTCTTGAGTTCTTTTTCTTTCAGATCTATGCCTTTCTCCTTTAGTTTCTTATGTTCCTTAATATGTCTTATCCAATATAGCCAAAGATATTGTAATTAACCATATATATGGTTAAACATATGCCAGAGAAACCTCCCTTGGGTGGGAGTGCCATCCCTGAAAAAGTGTTATCTGGACTACATCCTCACTGCAAAAAATAAACCGGCTTGACACCACTTTAACTCCCAGGGCTCAGTGCTGTGGAATTCTGGGAATTGTAGTTTTGTGAGACATCAAGAGAACTCTGGTGCCACAACAAATACAATTCCCCAAATTCCATAGCATTGAGCCCTGGTAGTTAAAGCAATGCCATACTGGATTATTTCTGCAGCCCTACTCATCTCATCTCTTTTGGTGGAGATACAAGTGAAGGGCTCCAGAGGATGGAACACAGTCTCTCGGAGGTTGGCGGAGTCTCCTTCTTTGGAGGTCTTTAAACAGAGGCTGGATGGCCATCTCCCGGGGATTCTTTGATTGGGAGTTCCTGCATGGCAGAATGGGGTTGGACTGGATGGCCCTTGGGGTCTCTACTAGCTCTGTGATTCTATGATGGTCCTGGTAGGCAACCAAAGAAGAAGACAATCCCTCTGAGTCTTGAGTTAGAGATACATTCTTTGCTCTGTGTATCATGGGGATTGAAACCAGACCCTTCTACTTTCCAGCTGTGAAAATAAGAATGGTTGGGAAACCACATTTGTCTCCCTGAGCTACTTGTTGTTAACTGCCTTCGAGTCGATCTCAACCCATGGCGATGAGACATCTCCAAGTCCCTCCATCCTCCACTGCTCTGCCCAATAGAAACATCATTTGTGCAGGGCAAAGTTTTGATCCTTATTTCCCGTCGTGCCAAATATACTCATTGCTGAAGACGGGCGTTCCAGTTTCCTTCGCTGCCTTTGTCATCCTGGTGCAAGAGGAGAGCTGCCTTCCCGAGTCCCTGCTTGGACCTTTTTTGCATTCGCCGTCTGAATCACAAAAAGACCTTTCAGGAGCCCTACCAGAAAACCCCTTGCCCCTTGTTGTCCTTCGGCACTTCCATCCGGCACGCCATCCTGCCCGATCCGTCTATTCATTAATGGAAGCTGGGGCAAAAGGTTTATTTTAGAGCCAAAGTGCGCCGATAGGGCACTCTCTCCCAGGTGGCATTAAGGGCTTTATCCAGCCAAGCTTCCACCGGCTGTCACTGGGTATTAGAGACGGGCAACATAAGATGCTTGGAGGGTTGTGTGTTTTCTTTCCTCCTGGATTCTGACATTTAGCTTTGGAGAGTGACTGGCCTGGACCAGGTCGGAGAAGACGGACAAGCTGCTTGGCCAAAGGATTCTCCTCCGAGGGACATGTCGGGCTCAATGTGAGCAACAGAGGAAGAGAGGTTGACCGATGTGAGAACAGAGTAAAGGGGAGAAGAAGCACCACCTGAGCGTTATGGGCATTGGGAGTTGTTTCAACCGGACGGCAGATCCTGACTTCACCATTGCGTGGGTACCACGTAAAACACTGTGACGGGTGTGTAGTTTTCGTTGGGTGGGATGAGTTTCATGAGAAGCAGCATTTCGCTCTTAGCTGTAGGCATCACCTCACCTGGAATAAGGCTGCATCCAGTTCTGGGCACCACAATTCAAAAGAAATGTTGAGAAGATGGAGTGTGTCCAGAGATGGAGACCAAAATGGTGAAGGGTCTGGACCTGCATGGCAGAATGGGGTTGGACTGGATGGCCCTTGGGGGTCTCTTCCAACTCTATAAAGCCCTATGAGGAACAACTAAGGGAACTGGGTATGTTTAGACTGGAGAAGAGAAGGTTAAGAGGTGATATGGTAGCCTTGTTTAAATATTTGGAGGGGTGTCGTATTGAGGATGGAGCAAGCTTGTTTTCTGCTGCTCCAGAGAACAGGACATGGAGCAATGGATGCAAGCTACAGGAAAAGAGATTCCAGCTCAACATTAGGAGGAACTTCCTGACAATAAGAGCTGTTTGACAGTGGAAGTCACTCTCTCGGAGATTGTGTTGGAGTCTCCTTCTTTGGAGGTCTTTAAACAGAGGCAGGATGATCATCTGTCAGGGATGCTTTGATTTTGAGTTCCTGCATGGCAGAATGGGGTTGGACTGGATGGCCCTTGGGGGTCTCTTCTAACTCTTATGATTCTATGATATGATAGTCCTGTTTAAGTATTTGAGGGGGTGTCACATTGAGGATAGAGCAAGCTTGTTTTCTGCTGCTCCAGAGAATAGGACCCAGAGCAATGGATGCAAACTATAGGAAAAGAGATTCCACCTCAACATTAGGAAGAACTTTCTGACAATAAAAGCTGTTTGACAGTGGGAGATGCTGCCTTGGAAGATGGTGGAGTCTCTTTCTTTAGAGGTTTTTAAACAGAGGCTTAGACGGCCATCTGTCAGGGGTGCTTTGATTTTGAATTCCTGCATGGTAGAATGGGGTTGGACTGGATGGCCCTTGAGGGTCTCTTCCAACTCTATGATTCTATGATCAGACATGCCATTTACAATTGGGGATCTAACAGGAAAATGCTTTTCAAAAATGTTTGGTTTTCATGGTTACTTCTTTTGAAAACATCCTGAGTGCTTATTTTTTTCAACAGAAACATTATTGTTTATAGTATATTTTAAAAAAAGCAAAAAGGTAGCGCTCCTTAACTTTTCTGAGATTACAATTTAAATTGCAAGAAGAGAGGAAGGAAGGACGATAAAGTCAGGGTAATTCAATGTGAGCAAAGTTAGTTAATATACGAAACTGATTTATGCCAGGTTCGACTCAACCTAAGATCTTCTGCATGCCTTTCCCCAATATGATTATTTTAACCTTGCAGAAGAAAAACATGAGCACTGTCAGACAGGCCTGCTGGCAAGTTTTCTATCCGTATGTCAAGGATGATGAGGAATGTGCCCTCCAGATATTGCTGGACTGCAATTCCCAGCATCCCTCGCATGGGCTAAATTGGCTAGGACTAATGGGAGATTCAGTCTGATATCATTCGGAGGTCCCATGCTTATTTAGCACTGGGATAGGTGATCTCAAAGACGTGGTGCTAAAAAATATTAATACGATGGTACGATTTCAAGTGGATTGTGTCCCTTCAGTACATCTCTTTTCTGACATGAAAGTCATCTCCATGGACGCCTTGGTCATTTTGTATTTGCAAACCAGTTTTTGCCAGGAATGCATCTGCAAGTTTCCTAAAATTATTCTTTTGAAGTATTGCTATTAAAAAGAAATTGCATGTCATTCTGCAAAAGACAGTATAGCCTAAGACAGGGCTAGGCAACCTTTCCCCTTTAAGGGCCGAGGGACTTCAGCTCCCAGAATCCCAGGAGCTATTGGCCAACATGAGACTATTGGCCAATATGGCTGAGGCTTCTGGGAGCTGAAGTCCCTCGGCCCTTAAAGGGGAAAGGTTGCCTACCCCTGGCCTAAGATATATGAACACATACACACACACACGTTTTTCCATGGAAGAAAGAAGGGGAAGGGGTTGACTTACCTAGTTATTTATTGCCTTTTTCCTGGGTGTCCATATCTCTAGTTCTCCTAGTTTAGTACTGGGCCATATCCTGGAACCCTGACCACAAATATCAGATTTTCTTCCTTTTTAAAATTGCCAGACCCGTGAAATCATTGGACTCTTGCTGGCAGCCCTTTAACAGATTGTGGAAATGTTACCTGTTGGACTGCAGCTCCCAGAATCCAACAGCCAGAACATAGACGGTTGTTCAAAAAATTTAACTCGACTTAGAATTAGACCTTTGCAACCTAGTTTCCTCTGTGTATCTGTGACCACAGTTCCCAGCATCCCTTGCCCTCACGGCCATAGTAGATGGGTATGGTAGGAGCTGTGTCCCAACATGCTTAGATAACACCGTTGCAAAAGGCAGTGCGTAAAGTAGTCCATAAAGTTAATTCATAAAGGACGGCTTGGTCTATGCGGTTTCTCCAATGAGTTCTGGCAAAAAGAGACAATTGCAAGGTTTGTATCCTTAAGAGACTGGATAGAAATAAATAGAAAACCATCCCAACATCTTCTGCTTCTCAACACATCATTATCCAGGGCAAGTTATTTACTGTATATACTCATGTATAAGTCTAGACATTTAGGTCAAAAAATTGACCCCAAAAACCTGAGTCGACTTATCCACGGGTCAGTGTAAGTACCGTATCTTAACTCTTATCTAAAAGAGGGAACCATCCCCATGTAAAAAGCAAGAGTATAAACTGTCCTGGAAACATCGATCCCTTCGACTCTCTCATCCATCCAGCCTTAACATAAAGAGATGTACCTGCTGGAATTTCGTAAGGGCTTTGACATTGTTTTGCTTTGTTTCATCCTTTAGATCCTTTGCTGTATGCCCCTAAATTTTACTATTGACTTATCCATGGGTCATAGCAAAATCAATAATTTTGGCCGAGAAACATCCCCTCGACTTAGACATGAGGTTGACTTGAGCACCGATCCCTTCTACTCTCTCATCCATCCATCCTTCAGATTGAGCATAAAGAGATAGATCTGCTGGAATGTTGTACGTTCTTTGACATTGCTTTCCTTCGCTTCATCCTTTAGATCTTTTGCTATATGCCCCTAAGTTTTACCCTCAGCTTATCCATGGATCATAGCAAAATCCATAATTTTGGCACCAAAATGTGGCCTCACCGTATACATGAGGTCAAATATATACAGTACAGACCTCCCTCCGTTCTCGTGGACTTGGGATCCACGTCCCTTGCTTATCCGCGGGAGGCGAATGGAGGGGGACAAAATGGGGTGTGCGACCAAGGCGTGCACTCGTACACCGCCGCAGATAAGCAAGGAATGCGGATCCCAAGTCCACGAGAACAGAGGGAGGAATGTACTGTAAATATTCGACTATAAGTTAACCTCATGTATAAGTCGAGGGCACGTTTTGGGGCCAAAATTCTGGATTTTGTTGTGACCCATGGATAAGTCGAGGGTAAAATGTATCCACTTATCCACTTTTGTTGAGCATACTTCCCATTCAACATATGCAATTTTCCGTTTTCACAGGGGGCAGTCCAGAATGGATCCCCCATTAGACTGGAGGGAGGACTATTGTATATATACTACTATAAGTCGATCTCATGTATAAGTCGAGGGCACATTTTGGGAGCAAAATTATGGATTTTGCTATGACCCGTGGATAAGTCGAGGGTAAAACTTAATCCCTTTCCACTTAAGTCAAGGATACGCCCCATTCAATATATGCTTTCCGTTTTTGTGGGGGGCAGTCCGGAGTGGATCCCCCATGAGAATGGATGGAGGACTGTACTGTATATATTTGACTATAAGTTGACCTCATGTATAAGTCGAGGGCACGTTTCGGGGCCAAAATTATGGATTTTGCTATGACCCGTGGATAAGTCGAGGGTAAAACTTATCCACTTAAGTCGAGGGTACATCACACTCAATATATGCGATTTTCGGTTTTCGCGGGGGGGCAGCCCGAACGGATCCCCCATGAGAATGGAGGGAGGACCGTATTTTCAGTAAAACAAAACAAAATACAGACTATACAAAACGTGTAATGCTGCAGCAACAAGAAACATTTCAAAACAGTTTTCGACAGTGTAAGGCACAACAAAAATGGGAAAAAACACCGACAAACTTGCAAATATATTTTAAAGGTCTCTTTCGAAAAATATGTCAGAATAGGCATCAAGCCAATGTCTCTCTGGGAGAGTGTTTTAAAAACAGAGCACCAGAACTAGTGTGAGGAGAAGAGCTCTTGCTGAATTTCTCACTGAATCTGAAAATAACTAAATAACTAAATATAATAATAATAATATAATTTATTTATATTTCAATATAAATAAGCGTACAAAGATAAACTGTACAAGATGTACAGTAGCACAGTCAATAAAAAAGAAAAACATAGCAATAAAACCACAACAGTAATAAAAGAACAATAATAAAAACAGTAAAACCAACAATAAAAATAACAGCAATAATTAATAGAATAATAAAATTACAATACAGGTCTAAGCCGCGAGTGGTATAATCTTTTTCACCCGGGAGGTCCTTATAAGATGGTAATGTCTAATCTTATGAAAATGCCCAGGTAGTTTGTCGATTTGTGGGTTTTTGGGGTGTTTATATATTTTATTATTACTTACTTTATGTGTGTTTGTACAACAGTTTTGTTGAATATCCTGCCTTTGTCTTGATGCAGCATCCGGTACTTACTGTAACTAGTTAACTGAACTATCATTAAATAATTAAGCCATAATTAAATAATTGCTGTTATTTAATTTTAACACTGTTCTTTCTTAAAAAGAGCTCAAGGTGCTAAGCCTTCTCCACTTTTTAAGTCTCACAATGACCCTGTAGTTGCAAAGCAATGATTGCTCCAGCTCCCCAAAACTTTAGGACTGAGTGAGAATTTGAACCCGTGCCTCTTCAGGAGAGAAGCTATTTGTTCCCCTTGCCGAGTACAGTATTTAAAAAGTAATTCTTTCCTGTTAGTCCTTTCATTTTTCAAAAGTAACTTGTTGCATTGCTTTGTGGCTCCCTTACAGTTTTCTGCGACATTTTTCTTTGAAAGTACCGTATTTTCCGGCGTATAAGACGACTTTTTTACCTGCAAAATCTGTGGCTAAAGTGGGGGGGGGGTCGTCTTATACGCCGGATATAAGGATAATGAGGATAGAGGGGTAAAGACTCTATATTTTGACTGGAAAAATGGGGGGTCGTCTTATACGCGGGTCATCTTATACGCCGGAAAATACGGTAATTGCCAGATTGATAAGAGAAAACTTTTTTGGGGGGGGGGGAATCATGTCAATTATGGTTTACATTTGTATTTTAAAAGTACATTTTAAAACAAAACTGAAAATTGCATGTTCTCCAGTGTAACTCCATTATGCCATCCTCGCCCAGAAGAGTTACTTTTTTTCATATAGCTGTGTGTTTCATGCTGCATTTCTTTTATAATCACCATTATGTTTTGACTGCTTTTTAAATTGTTGTAAATTAGTGTTTTGAATTTCACTGTTTATTTAATAATTTAAAAAAAACAAACTTTGCATTATGCCTTATTTAACTCTAGTTTGTTTTATATTGTGAGCTGCCTTGGGTTCCATATTGAAAGAAAGGAGAGATAGAAATAAAACAAGTTTTTTAAAATAATAATTAAAATGATTCAAGCTCTGCTCCTCAGTCTTGGTCTAACATTGCTAAACCAGAATCACTTGAAGTTACTAAAGCTGTTTCTTACTAAAGGAAAGATAGCAACTGGATACAAAGGGGGTTTTAGCTGAAGAAATGTGAAAGAAAATTCAATTTTAATTTTAATTTAATTTAACTTTAAATTTAAATTTAAATTTAAAAATTTAAAATTTAAGTTTAATTCTTCCTTAAGGGAGGGTAAGAGATATTATCATGTATTGTTATTATGTATTGTATTGGTTTGTTTTAACTTGTAAGCTGCTTTGATTGCTATTATAGAAGAAAAGCGGGATACAAATAAAAGTTTTGTTTTATTTTGATTTAGTTATCCTTTTGGGGCAACTTTTTATATCATAAATCATCAAATCAGTAAACAGACTCAGAAGTAATAAAGTCAAGAAAAATGGAAGATATATAGAAGGTCAAATAGATAATTGATAGTTCAATAGACAAGGCAATGACAAGGAAGTCAAATGTATGGTAATGTTACGGAAATTTGTATTTTTGTGTAGGTGGTTTCTTTTTCTCTTTTTTCTTTTGTTGTAATTATTTTAGATAAGGGAATTGTATGTAAGAGCTAGAAAAAAAGTATAGATAAAGAAAGATGAATATAAAGTTAGAAAGTTAAAGTAGAAGTTAAAGTAGGTGGTAGAAGGTAAGAGTAAGTAGGATAGAATAGAGAAAAAGAAGAGTATTTAATAAAATAAAATGAAACTAGAAGAAAAAGAATAAGGAAAGAAAAGAAGGGAAAGGAGAGGGAGAGGGATCAAGAAAGTAATGGAAGGAATTTAAGAAGAAAGGAGAAAGTGAGAGAGAAAGGAGCGATTAAGAAAGAAAGATAACTTGAGTTTGATTGATTGTGTTGTTTATTTGTCGTATATCTGTTATATATTTTTCTTTTTTCTTTTTGTTCCGTTACTGTTATTTGCAAATCAAACAAATACATAAATCCTCAAATCAGGATTTACCCTTCATGTACCACTTTTTGTGAGCAACCAAAGAAATGGTGTGGCTTTTTTCCCCCCTTTGCAGAGTCACTGTGAGTCCACGGCAGAACTTGCCACGCATCACGTTAAAGGGGACTTTCCAGGGTGCGAAAGTGGTTCGGGGCCCCGACTGGGAATGGGGTAACCAAGACGGTAAGCTAATTTCCCTTCTAAAATAAATTTCTTACTCTAGTGTGCTTGGAGAGAGTTTGAGTTTGTTCCGAGGAAAGGGACGTTTCTATCCCTTGTGGCTTGAAAAGTGAATGGATGCCTTGGAAAAACATTTATTTATTACAAGTGATTCATGAATCTGTGACCTTTACTGAAACCTCAGAGCCAGACCATGCAGTACAAGGGATGAATTCTTACCGATGGTTTAAAAAAACAAACACCTTTCCTTAAGAAAAAGGAACATGTCCTGGGCCCAGTGCTATTCAATATCTTTATCAATGACTTGGATGATGGTATTGGGGGCATAGTTATCAAATTTGCAGACGACACCAAATTAGGAGGAGTAGCTAATACCCCAGAGGACAGGATCAAAATTCAAAATGACTTGAACAGACTAGAAAGTTTGGCCAAAGCTAACAATATGAAATTCAACATGGAGAAACATAAAGTACTGCACTTAGGGCGGAAAAACGAAAAGTACAGATATACGATGGAGGATGCCTGGCTGAATGAGACTACGTGTGAAAGGGATCTAGGAATCCAGGTGGACCACAAGTTGAACATGAGTCAACAGTGTGATGCAGCAGCTAAAAAGGCCAATGCAATTTTAGGCTGCATCAGTAGAAGTATAGTGTCTAGATCAAGAGAAGTAATAGTGCCACTCTATTCTACTTTGGTCAGACCTCACCTGGAATAATCCTGTGTCCAGTTCTGGGCACCACAATTCAAAAAGGATGTGGAGAAACTGGAGCGTGTCCAAAGGAGGGCAACTAAAATGGTGAAGGGTCTGGAAACCATGAATCCCTATGAGGAACGACTTAGGGAGCTGGGGATGTTTAGCCTGGAGAAGAGAAGGCTGAGAGGTGATATGATAGCCGTGTTTAAATATTTGAAGGGATGTCATATCAAGGAGGGAACAAGCTTGTTTTCTGCTGCTCCAGAGACTAGGACCCGAAACAATGGATGTAAGCTGCAAGAAAAGAGATTCCACCTCAACATTAGGAGGAACTTCCTGACAGTAAGGGCGGTTCGACAGTGGGACAGTGGATTTTGATAATGGTGTAGCTAGCTGTCAAGATACTGGCGGGTTGGGAATCACAGAACAGGTTCCACACTGGATGTATGTGGATGTATGCAAGAGATTCCACCTAAGGAAAGGTAGCCAGTAGCCCAGCGAACAGGATCAGAATTCAGCATGATCTTAAGAGTTTAGAAAGCTGGGCCAAAACTAATATAATGAATTTCAACAGAGAGAAAAGTAAAGTACTACACTTGGGCAGCAAAAATGAAAGGCTCTGATAACAGGATTTAGGACACCTGGCTTTTTTTACAGTGCATGTGAAAAGGGATCTAGGCGTCTTAGTGGACCACAAGCTAAATACGAGTCAACAATGTGATGCAGCAGCTAACAAAAGCCAATATGATCCTATGCTGAATACGCGTATAGTGTCTAGATCAGGGGTAGGCAACCTTTCCCCTTTAAGGGCCGAGGGACTTCAGCTCCCAGAATCCCGGGAGCCATTGGCCAACATGGCTGAGGCTTCTGGGAGCTGAAGTCCCTCGGCCTTTAAAGGGGAAAGGTTGTCTATCCCTGGCTAGATCAAGAGAAGTAATATTGCCACTCTATTCTGCTTTGGTCAAACCTTACCTGGAATACTGTATAATTCTGGCCTCCACGGTTCAAGAGGGATATTTACAAGCTCAAGCTTGTCCAGAGCAGGTGACCAAAATAGTGAAAGGTTTGGGAACCATGCCCTATGAAGAGTGGCTTAGGTAACTGACTGTGCTTAGCTTTGGGAAGAGAAAATTATGAAGTGATATGATAGCCACAAATATTTGAAGGGATGTCCTATTGAGAGGATGGAGCAAGCTGTTTCTCCAGCCTTCCGGAGACTGTAACATGGATTCAAACACAGGAAAAGAGATTCTACCTCAACGTTTGGAAGAACTTCCTGACAGTAAGAGCGATTCGACAGTGGAATGAATACACTGCCTCGGAGTGTGATAGAGTCTTCTTTGGAGGTTTTTAAATGGACATCTTTCGGGAGTGCTTTGCCTAGTATCAGCCAAGTTTTCCCCAGTTGACCCTTATCTCCTTTCTTCACATAGAAGCAGCCATTCCTTAGTGTTAATGCTTGCGGGGGGGTTGTAGGTAGACTTTGGCTTTTATGGAAAGATTGTACATTGTTAGTTATTACTTTATTGTTGTCTTTTAAATGCCCGGGACCAAGATTACTTGGCTGCACCTTGACGTTTGTGCGATGGGTGATATTTGCTGCTTCGTCTCAGAAATCAAAATGTCTTAGGCTGGCTCATAGCCCAACCACACTCAGTAACCTATTCCTTTCTATTCCCCATCTTCATATGTCCACTTCTTGGGCACTTTAACACAAAACAGTTGTTCCAGAATTCCAAATAAACTGCAAATAATTCCTCCCGAAACTGCAAATCCCAAATTTCATAGGATGCAGCCGTGGCAGTTCAACTGGAATCATAGCTCTATAACTGTGTAGTGTGAAGGGGTCCCTTGTGTCTTCCTCACCCGATCCCAGCAATCCATGTTGGATTGATTAAAAATCCTCCTACATGGTCTGCCGCTGAATACCAGAGTCTCTTTCCTACTATAAAGTTATATTGCTATGTTTCTGCTTTACATGCCATGATTCCGTCTTATGGAATTGTGGGATTTGCAGTTTAAGGAGGACGCGTTAGAATTCTCCGCCAGAGATTCACAGGATCTAGCCATGGCAGTTAAAATGGACTTTGTTGGTTTTATTACCTACCCTCGAGTTGGTTGATGTGAATGAGACCTCTCCAAGAATCCCTCTCTTCCACTGCAATCTTGCCCAAATTCTGCAAGCCCTTATCCATAATAACCCCTCTGGTTGAAGTCTATCCATCTGGTTTGTGGTCTTCCTGTCTTTCTCCTACCTTCTACCTTTCCTAGCATTCTTGTTTTTTCTAGTGATCCTTGCCTTCTCATGATGTGGCCAAAGTACGATAGTCTCAACTTGATCATCTTTGCTTCCAAGGAGAGCCCTGGTCTGATCTGTTCAAGAACCCATTTGTTGGTCTTCTTGGCTTTCCACGGCACCCTATGTCCTCTTCTCCAACACCACATTTTCAATGAGTTGATTTTCTTTCTTTCTGCTTCCTTCACTGTCCAGATCTCACATCCGTACATGGGGATGATGGGGAATACAATGCCCTGGATGATTCTGACTTATAGCACCATAAATAGTGTGAAAGGATCCCAGTTGTTGGGGAACACAACTATCAAATTACTGTTGCACTCCTGTCTTCTTTGGGAGCCTTCCAGAAACACTTGGTTGGCCACTGTATTATAATAATAATAATAATAATAATAATAATAATAATAATAATAATAAAGTTTTATTTTTAACCAGCCCCTATGCTCAGCAATCGGGGCGGCGTACAACCTTATAAAAATAGTAGCAGTTAAAACATTCCCAAATCCCACACCCTAACCCTCCCACCCCTTAAAACTAGATTAAACCAAGAAAGAATTAAAATGAATGTAAACATAAATGCAAATAAATGATATTTTTGGGCAGTAATACTATGAACAGGAATACTATACTGTGAACAGGAATACTAAGTGATCCAGCATGTCTCTTCTTACTTTCTTACAGAACTGGGGGAAATGATACCAAAAGAGAGAGGGAGGTGATTTAAAAACTCACTGCCGTCATATCTGATTAATTATTATAATTGTATGTGGTGTGTTGTTTTTTAAATAAATATAACTATTTAAAAAAAATTAAAAAAATCTCGCCGAGAAAACTGATGGCTTGTCTAAGTTCGAAACAACTTGAAGGTACTCAACAACGGTAGCAGCAGAAGCAGCAAGTTGGGGGAAAATGGGATGTGACCCAAATCGAAAGCGACAAGGTTGCCCTGTAGAACTTGAGATGGCTTTTTCCCTGCCTTGTTAAGGACATTGAGTCTTAAAGGGTTCACTCGCAGGTGGCACTATTATTACTGCCATTCCCCAAATTGGAAGGCAAAAGACGTGACGGATTGGATGCAGTCACTATGTCAGACGGGTTCCACTCTTGACCTTTTAAGCCTCTCGGAGGATGTGGCTCTTACCTTTCTGGGAACTTCCTTCTAATCTTCAGGGTTTTATAGCAACTGAAAGCCCCAAAGGTCAGGATCTGGAGATGGTGTGCGCAAGCCGCCTTAAACCGCGATGAAAAAGCTTGACGCGAAAAACCTATATCAGCTTTATGCTTTTGTTGCCCTTGCTGGGTAGCTTACAAAATACCTTTTGGCGGTTCATACCCACTAATAAACTCTTAAGTTAAAAAAAAGGCTGTTCCAATCAGCCTGTTTTCTTGAATTGCCAATTTAAAAATTAAATCTACCCAAGTCAGAAGATTGAACCTTTTTGTCTTCCAAAGAGGTGAAGTGAGGTAAGAGCGGGGCTGGAGGATTATCAATGGTAGCAAATGCTGCAGGGCCTTAGGAGCCTCATGCTGATGCTTGAACCACAAGAGCGGGCATGGGCATACACATACACACACACACACACCTCTGGTACTGTGATGCTGTCATAGAATCATAGAGTTGGAAGAGACCCCAAGGGCCATCCAGTCCAACCCCCTGTCATGCAGGAACTCAAAATCAAAGCATGTGTTTTGGTGTCAAACAGCTCTTAGTCAGGATGTTCCTCCTAATGTTGAGCTGGAATCTCTTTTCCTGTAGCTTGCATCCATTGTTCTGAGTCCTATCCTCTGGAGCAGGCGTAGGCAACCTTTCTCCTTTAAGGGCCGAGGGACTTCAGCTCCCAGAATCCCAGGAGCTATTGGCCAACATGGGACTATTGGCCAACATGGCTGAGGCTTCTGGGAGCTGAAGTCCCTTGGCCCTTAAAGGGGAAAGGTTGCCTACCCCTGCTCTGGAGCAACAGAAAATAAGCTAGCTCCTCGCTCAATATGACGTCCCTTCAAATATTTAAATAGGGCTATCATATCACCTCTTACCCATCTCTTCTCCAGGCTAAACATACCCAGCTCCCTAAGTCTCTCCTCATAGGGCTTTATAGTTTCCAGACCCTTCACATTTGGGTCGCCCTCCTCTGGACACACTCCAGATGTTGTTTAGGGCTATTGGCTAGAGCCGGCATAACCTGTGGTGAAGGATGATGAAGTACAACAGCATCTGAAGGACTATGTGTTCCCCATCATTGAAGTGAACCAGAGTTTGGAGTTGGGTTTATATATCCTGGCTTTTTCTGAGGCTGTAGTTTTCAGGTTTGGGCAAAATGGGGGGAAAAAACAATTTCTTGGTTTAATCATGGCTGGCTGGAAGAGGCTGTGAGTGAGGGGGAAAGGTTTCTTGATTTATCAGGTAATTAAAATATCATAGCCCCAATTGGCTCAATGATTCATGTCATTTTTTGTTTCTCTAACAAACTTATAACTCAGGAGCAGAGAAACACATGGACCTCCAAAATTTTGTTGGACTGCAAGTCTCATCAGCCTTAGCCCCTTTGGCCAATAGTCAGATGTCCTGAGAGTTGCAAACCAACAACATCTGAAAGGCCACAAGTCGCCAATCCCTGCCATAGAGGCATGGTTTCATTTGAAGGTTAGCAGCCGTGTTAGTTTCAAACACCTGCGTTGCTGTGTCACTATTCTAAGCATCACCAACACACTTCCCAAAAGGCATTTGGGGTTGAAGTCTGTCAATCTGAAGTCTGCATGGATGGATTCCTTTGTGACTTTGAGATCCTTTGTTTTTTCTCACAAACAGGAGGCGAAGGTAAAACGGGGCGAGTGGTTGACATCCGTGGCTGGGACGTGGAGACCGGGCGGAGCGTGGCCAGTGTGACATGGGCCGATGGCACTACAAATGTATATCGAGTGGGGCACAAAGGGAAAGTTGACCTGAAGTGCATTGCGGAAGCGTCTGGGGGTTTTTACTACAAGGAGCATCTCCCTAAATTAGGTATGTACACACGGGGCCATTTTTACTCATGGGCTGTGTAAGATCTAGCTGCTATCTAAGTAGACTTTAGTATTAGTCTCGAACAACAAACTATTGGGATGTGGTTTTAAGTCAGGGATGGATCAGTGAGCGAAGGGCTTTCTAGTGAGAGACAGTCTTTCTAAATGGCTGCTCCCAGGCTGTTAAACTCTCTGCCAAGGGAGGATGTGTGAGGATCTTCCTCTGGTCCTCTAGCAAAGATCTTTTTATTCAGGTGAGGCTTTGGGCCGCTGACTGGCTGCCGAGAAAAGAATTTTAGTGTGTGCCAGGAGGTATGCTGTACATTGTCTTTATTGCTTTGCTTTTAAATCACTCTCAACAGTTTTAACGTTATAATTTGTTGAACTGTGTTTTAATACAGAGGGCCTTTGGTATCCACTGAGTTTTGGTTCCAGGAACCCCTCTGGATACCAAAATCCGTGGATGCTCAAGTCCAATTAAACACAATAGCATAGTAAAATGGTATCTCTTATATAAAATGGCTATATATATATATATATGTGTATATATTCAAATGCAAACCTTGATTTTGCCTTTTTATATAAGAGATACCATTTTACTGCTTCACCTCCTGACCTTTCTGCTTCACCTATTTACTTCTGAAAGCAGATGATATCTTACTGTCTGTCACCCTAATAATAATAATAATAATAATAATAATAAATAATAATACCCTACCACCCATTTTGTAGGTAAACCAGCTGAGTTGCAGAAAAAGGAAAGTACAGAGAGACACCCATTTCAGCACGGAGACAAGGTGAAATGCCTCCTGGATATTGACATCTTAAGAGAGATGCAGGAAGGTCATGGGGGCTGGAATCCAAAAATGGCTGAGGTAGGAGCCAAATCCATGTTTTTGTCACCATGCTGAATAGAGGATTCCTATGTTTGCTGAGGCATTCAGAGAAACAGTGGGAGGAAGCTAGCAAAACTCATGCAAACAAATCATACTGGCTATACTGGGTGGTCCTGTGAAGAACAGTGAAATCTGAGTTGAATCTGTTAAGTATGATCCAGGAGATTTTATTTTGCTCCCTTACAAGCCTGTTCAGCTTTGAAGTTCTTTGAGGAAGGTCTTTTTCTTGATCCCACTTCCATCAGAGTCACATCTGCTGAGAATGTAACAGAGGGTCTTCTTGGTGGCCACTCTCAGACCCTCGAACCAAGAGAAGTCAGGTTGGTTCCCTGTCTTTTGGCTTTCCACTGGTAGGCAAAGCCTTCTTCATTTAGACCAGAGGCAGGCAACCTTTCCCCTTTAAGGGCCGAGGGACTTCAGCTCCCAGAATCCCAGGGGCTATTGGCCAACATGGGACTATTGGCCAACATGGCTGAGGCTTCTGGGAGCTGAAGTCCCTCGGCCCTTAAAGGGGAAAGGTTGCCTACCCCTGATTTAGACAAAGCACATATGCTGATTTGCATGTGAACAAGGTTTAAGCGGTTTTGTGCTGGCTACATCTTTTCTTGTTGTATTTTTAAAATATTTTAATACTATGTTTTAATGTTTTGTTTTATTTATTCCAAAGATGTATATCCTGCCTTTCTCCCACAATGGGAGTCAAGATGGTTTTAAATCAAGATTTGTTGTTACTCTGTATTTCATTGTTAGCCAGCTTGAACACACATCTTTTGGCAGAAAGGTCAGGAGTAAATAAATCAACCTTTTCAGGCACACATTGTTGTGATAGATAGCTCATGCTGGCATCACACTATCAGCAGGAACCAGAGCTTGGAACTTCTTTCTTAAAATTATTAGCCTTAATTCATTTTTAAAACAACACCAAATGGTAAAATGCATTATTTTAAACACCAGTGTTAATTTCTTATCTAATAATTGACATTTCACATTATGTTAATTTGTTCCTTTAATGGAGTAATTGGGAGGCTGCCCATTTTTATTTCTTTTTAGTTATTTTTTAATCTAAAATTTTAACTTTTGTTGTTGCTGTTAAGTGCCTTTGAGTCGACTTTGACTCATGGCAACCCTATGAATGAGAGACCTCCAAGTCCTCTTGCGTTCGACCCCCTTGCTCAGCTCCTACAGATTCATGGCTGTGGTTTCTTTGGTTGGGTCTAACCATCTGGAATGTAGTCTTTCTCTTTTCCTAGTGCCCTCCACTTTACCAAGCATTATAATCTTTTCCAGTGAGTCCTTTCTTCTCATGATATAGCCAAAATACAACAACCTCAGTTTAGTCATCTGTACTTTTAGGGAAAGTTTGAGCTTGATATGCTCCAGGACGCACACATTGCCCTTTTTATCGGTCCATGGCATTCTCAGCACTCTTCTCCAGCACCACATCTCAAATGAGTTGATTTTCTTCCTATCAGCTCTCTTCACTGTCCAGCTTTTACAGCCATACATAGAAATGGGAAATATGATGGCATAGACCAGTGAAGGCGAACCTTTCAGAGACCGAGTGCCCAAACTTAAAGGTATTCCAGTGCCAGGTGTTTTTGTCTATGCCCGTGTTAGCGAACTTATGGCACGTGTGCCATCTATGGCACGCGAAGCCATTTTAAAGGGCATGCGGAGAGACAGGAGGGCAGAGGAAGAGGAGGAACAGACACACGCCTCTCCAGAGTCAGCTGAAGGACCAGGAAGGCAGGGGGAAGTGGAGGAACAAGCGCATGCCTGTTCCTCCTCCTTCCCTGCCCTCCTGTCTCTCCACAAGCCCTCCAAAATGGCTTCGCATGCCACAGATGGCATGCGTGCCATAGGTTTGCCAACACGGGCATAGACAATCCTAACTTTAGTATTTAATTATATATCTTTGCACTTCAGAATCTTGTTTAGTTCCTTCATAGCTGCCTTTCCAAGTCCTAGTCTTCTGATTTCTTGACTACAATCTCCATTCTGATTGATGGTTGAGCCCAAGTATGGAAAATCTTGAACTATTTCAATCTCATCATCATCTGCTTTAAAGTTATGTAGATAGTCTATGGTCATAATTTTTGTTTTCTTTATGGTCACCTGTCAACCTGCCTTTATGCTTTCTGCCTTGACCTTCTTCAATAATCTTTCCATATCTGTGATATCTTCTGCTAGTGTTACGTTGTCGTCTGCTTAACTTAGATTGCTGATGCTCCTTCCTCCAATTTGCACGCCTTCTTCCTCTGAATCTAATTCTACTTTTCATATGATGTTCTCAGCATACAAATGAAATGGATAGGGTGATAGAATAAAGGATTGCCTGATCCCATTTCCAATTGGAAGCCATGTCATTTCTCTGCTTTCTGTCCTGACAGTAGCGTGTTGTCCCCAGTACAGACTATGCATCAGGACTAACAAATGTTGTGCTACACAAGTACTAGCAGCCAGCCTTAGGTGGGTGAAGTCAGTCCAGGGTTTGAGACGCCAAGTCTTTCAGTTTAGTGGCTGAGCACACGGAGGTGCTGCACACAAAGCCCGCCATGCTTGACATCGGAGACATCTCATCTGAATGCTGGGAACAAGATAATATTGGTTTGATGTAGCAGCTTTTTAGTCTTCCTTTTGTGATCTTTGAAAGAGATATTTTGCTGGTTAGTATGTGGGCATTTCTCACTGCTGTTAATTTTTCAGTTGTGGTTTGGTTATGGAATTCTTGCTGTTTCTGATGTCCTGGTTGCAAGTGCTCTTCCTTTTGTAGTCCAAACAATGTGCACGACACAGGCACACACGGTTTTTGGCAATCCTGAGGTTCAAAGGGCTACAAAGCATCATGAGGCATGAACATTAATGTGGGGCAGTGCACACAAACGCTCTAGCTTAGTAATCCAGAATGCTGACTCTGGAGGGGAAAGTATATAGAAATCTAGGGGGCCTTTCACACTGCACAATTGTAGCACTACGATTCCACTTTAACAACCATTATGGAATCCTGGGGTTTGTAATTTGGTGGGCTACTAGAGGAGCTCTCTGGCTGAGAATTCTGGATACTTCACAAAACTACAGATCCCAGGATTCCACAGGATGTTGCCATGGCAGTTAAAGTGAAATATAGTCCTATAGGCCCTAGAGGAAAAGGACGAATGGAATGAAGCAGCTGGAATCCTGGATTCTCACACCTTGCAAAGTGGCAATGCTTTCCCCACTTTTTAAAGTTACATTTAATATCGTTCTTTTGGCCGTATGACAGGAATGAACAGATCCTAAGATTATTCTTTAGAACAGTAAAAATAAAAGTAACGGATGGCAATAAATAACATTGACAAATTACTTCTTAAAGCAAAATAACAAGTTACTTTTTAAACAGGATGATGAGTATTGCAAATGATTTTTGTTTTTAAAAGTCCCAAACTCTGATGGTGCATTAATGACTCTGTGATATTTTAAAGTTGAATTGCTTTGAATGTTGAGTTTCATTCGGTCTCCTTGTTTTGATCCTCAAAAGTTCATCGGCCAGACAGGAACTGTGCACAGAATCACAGACAGAGGAGATGTGAGAGTCCAGTTCAACAGCGATACTCGGTGGACATTTCATCCTGGTGCTCTGACCAAGGTGAGTGCAAGTAACCCTTTGTGAAGTTTGGAAAAAACAACAAGAAGGGATGCATGTATAACAAGTTACTTTGCTGGCCCAGTGGGAATTGTTTTTTTCCCCAAAATCTAAAATGGAGCAGACCTGCCTTTTTAAAGAACACATGCATATCTCAGTGAGTATCCAAGATCTGGTATTTGTAGACATTTGTATGTGATGGCTGACAATCCTTCCAAAGTTGAAGAATTTACAGAAAGAGAGATTCAAACAGGAAAGCATTGATGGTGTCCTCAAATGATGGTTCATGTTTGCTGATTGCTACTCCAAAAATAGTAGGTAAAAGATGGCCATTTTTACTACAGTTGAAGAAATTATTAACTCATGAATCATGTGAAATGCATCATGGTGGAAAGGATGTGTGGAATTCGTGATTTTATGTTCTGTTTAACATATCTGTATGGGAATTGTAATGTTGTAAGCCGCCCCGATTGCTCTGCAGGAGGGCGGGATATAAATAATAATAATAATAATAATAATAATAATAATAATAATAATAATAATAATAATAATTATTATTATTATTATTATTATTATTATTATTATTATTATTATGATACATAAAACAACTACTAAGGAAAATGTTTGCTTCCTTTGTTGTTTATTTCTCTGTGCTGCTGCAAGCACAGTGTTTTACAAGAGGTGTTCCATCCTGTTTAAAAGAAGGAGTGGAATGCCTCTTCTTTTTCCTTTAGTCACTGCTGAACATCAAAACATATGTGAGGGATTAAAGATCCTCATCCTTACCCATAGCTATCCAAGCAAAGTTGAACGTTTTTTAAAAAGGCAAACCATACAGGTTTGCTGGCGTGATATTGCATCCCAATAATTGAATGTTATTGCTTCAGGATCACTGTTACTTGAAACAGTTATGTTTGAAGCAATAACAAGGAATTTCTGGAGACTTTTGGTTCTTTGCCTATACAGCACACGCGCACCATACACGGGCTTGCCATATGCGGGCTCAAAGTCACGCGGACGGCAAGCCTCAGTAAGATGAATGGGCCCATGGCATGTGTGCTGCACCACGCATGCCCATTCAAACAAACCGGACTTCGGATCCTGCGGGGTTTTTTGCTTTATGCGGGGAGGGTCCAGAACAGATCCCCCCGCGTATAGGAAGGGCAGACTGTACTAAATGATCAGCTCTGTCATCTGTTTGAGTAATATAGAGAGAGGAGATTGATTATCTGCCAAGGTTCATACGACTGACAATGCAGCAATGCACTTTTTCCACTTTTTCACTGCACACAGTTTGGAATATTCTGATATTTGCCATTTCCAGCTTAAATCCAAGGCAGGAGTCATCCTCCTTACCACGCCCCGTAAGTTGAGGCTGAATAGATTTAACTGCCTAAGATACATCTTCCTGTTTATCCTTTCCCCCATGCAAGAAACAAAAATAATACCTGTTTTCTTTTTCTTGTAGCTCAACACATTTTGGGTGGATGATGTCGTCCGGGTGATAGATGATATAGAAACAATCAAGCAGTTGCAAGCTGGTCATGGGGAATGGACAGATGAGATGGCCCCTGTGAGTGTGATTCTATTCCAAGACAGTGCAATGCAATAATTTAAAACATCCACTCTGTCTTTTTTGGGGTCTTCTTAAATTGCAATTTTTTAAAACTTGGGGCCATGTTTTAAGCAGAGCCAGGAGACCAAGGGACTGATATTATTGTTTCTGCCCCACTGACAAACTGCTCTCCAAGCTGAGAAAGGGCTGTTTAAACACATTCAGCTCACTGTAAACATCAAGGGAAGCTTTTGGCAGAGCCCTTTGATGTATTAGGTTCTTTGGCCACTTTCTCTCCAATTGAAGCACAGATAAAGGGCTCTTTCTCCCTATGGTGCCCAGTAGAAATAGCCGTGGAGGCCCTGACAGGGACCTTGCTCAGTTTAGAGGCTTTGGTCACTTTCTTCCCAGCCGAGCCATGAGCAAAGGGCTCTTTAACCACATGCAAGTTGGTAAAATGTGGGCTAGAGAGAGTAACTGTTACATGGATTTGTAATTGGTTGACTGGTCGAACCCAAAGGGTGCTCAACAATGGTTCCTTTTCAACCTGGAAAGAAGTGACCAGTGGGTGCCACAGGGCTCTGTCCTGGGCCCAGTGCTATTCAGTATCTTTATTAATGACTTGGATGACGGTATTGGGGACATAGTTATCAAATTTGCAGACGACACCAAATTAGGAGGAGTAGCTAATACCCCAGAGGACAGGATCAAAATTCAAAATGACTTGAACAGACTAGAAAGTTGGGCCAAAGCTAACAAAATGAAATTCAACACGGAGAAATGTAAGGTACTGCACTTAGGGCGGAAAAACAAAAAGTACAGATATATGATGGGGGACACCTGGCTGAATGAGACTACGTGTGAAAGGGATCTAGGAATCCAGGTGGACCACAAGTTGAACATGAGTCAACAGTGCGATGCAGCAGCTAAAAAGGCCAATGCAATTTTAGGCTGCATCAGTAGAAGTATAGTGTCTAGATCAAGAGAAGTAATAATGCCACTCTATTCTGCTTTGGTCAGGCCACACCTGGAATAAGACTGTGTCCAGTTCTGGGCACCACAATTCAAAAAAGGTATTGAGAAGCTGGAGCGTGTCCAAAGGAGGGCAACCAAAATGGTGAAGGGTCTGGAAACCATGAATCCCTATGAGGAATGACTTAGGGAACTGGTATGTTTAGCCTGGAGAAGAGAAGGTTAAGAGGGGATATGATAGCCCTCTTTAAATATTTGAAGGGATGTCATATCGAGGAGGGAACAAGCTTGTTTTCTGCTGCTCCAGAGACTAGGACCCGAAACAATGGATGCAAGCTGCAAGAAAAGAGATTCCAGCTCAACATTAGGAGGAACTTCCTGACAGTAAGGGTGGTTCAACAGTGGAACACACTCCTTCCTCGGAGAGTAGTGGAGTCTCCTTCCTTGGAGGTCTTTAAGCAGAGGCTGGATGGCCATCTGTCAGGGATGCTTTGATTGGGAGTTCCTGCATGGCAGGGGGTTGGACTGGATGGCCCTTGTGGTCTCTTCCAATTCTATGATTCTATGCTGATAGTGCATAAGAAAACACTGCCTCTGTTGCTTGGAGGAAGGGAAAGAAGGCCTTACCCCCAGGACACTGGGTGAGGCAGTGGAGTTATATTTCTATGAACATTTCCCAGACTGTCTATCCAGAGTAATGATGTCTTTGGAGACACACTTATCACAGACGGGATGCTGTTTGAATTTCTGATATGGCCAGTATGGAAATAAGCAGGTTCGCATATCCCCTGAGACATTGTCCATTGATTTCCCCCCCCCCTTTTTTTTTTTAAAGTGCCTGGCTTTTAAAACATAAAACTAAGGCTTGCTGTCTTGCAATCCCCATATACCAGCCTTCTCCAACTGGGCATCCAAATATTTTGTACTACAGAACACATCATGCTTGGCCATTTGCCATGCAAGCTGGTATTCGTGGGGAGTTACAAGGCAAAATAGCCTGGAGAGCGCCACATTGATGAAGGTTGCTGTTTATCTGGTCCTAAAAATGTTATTTTTGGACTAGCAGAATTCCCTAGCCAGAATGGTGAGAGGCCATGTTGGCTGGGGAGCTGTCAGCACGACCTCTTATAATATTTCCACGTTCTGGTTCTATACTGATAGCAAACATATTATCCAAGTAGCCATACTTTTGTAACCAAATTGGCACCTTCTAAACACCCCAAGAGGGAGATATTAGCAAGCTTGGGGCTTGCAGAAGTCAAAAATAGCTTAAAGGAAAAGCATTAGGGTAGAGGGTTCCTAGTGAGGCCTAAGTAGGCTTTGTCCACAGAATTATGAGCGAGGAGTGTGGAAAATGGAGGGAAGTGGGGTGGAATGGTGTATCTTGAAAATACATGTGTCTGGCTGGTTGAAGCCTTGAACACTAGTGTTCCATCCACAACATTTTCATAGAATCATAGAGTTGGAAGAGACCCCAAGGGCCATCCAGTCCAACCCCCTGCCATGCAGGAACTCAAAATCAAACCATCCCTGACAGGTGGCCATCCAGCTTCTGTTTAGCGACCTCCAAAAAGGAGACTCCACCACACTCCGAGGGAGCATGTTCCACTGTCGAACAGCCCTTACTGTCAGGAAGCCTCCTAATATTGAGGTGGAATCGCTTTTTCTGTACCTTGCATCCGTTGTTCCGAGTCCTGTTCTCTGGAGCTGCAGAAAACAAGTTTGTTCCCTCCTCAATATGACATCCCTTCAAGTATTTAAACAGGGCTATCATATCCCCTCTTAACCGTCTCTTCTCCAGGCTAAACATACCCAGTTCCCTAAGTCGTTCCTCATAGGGCTTGGTTTCCAGACCCTTCACCATTTTAGTCATCCTCCTCTGGACACACTCCAGTTTTTTAACATTTTGTTGCAACTCACACATACCTACCTTTAGATCAGATTGTGTAAGAATGCCTGATGCATGGCTGTCATCCCTCCTTCTGTGTGTAATGAATTTCCTTTTCCGTTTGTAGACCCTGGGGCATATTGGCAAAGTGATCAAAGTGTTTGGAGATGGGGACTTGCGGGTGTCTTTTGCTGGCCAATCCTGGACTTTTAACCCTGCCTGCCTGACAGCTTATCAGAGAGAAGAGGATGCCAACCTCATGACTACCGAGGATGCCAAGGAATCCAAAAGTGAGGACCACAAAAGCAAGCAGTGATCTGTATTGTATGGCATTCTTTGTTTTTGACTTCCTTGACACAAATTGATTAAGCTGGTGTGGTGACATAGGGGCCACCTTAACTTCCCTGACTCAGTGCTAGGGAATCATGGGAACTGTAGTTTATTGTGGCACCAGAGCTCTCTGACAGAGAAGGCTCAATGTCTCAGAAAAAAATACACTTCCCATGATTCCCTAGCACTGAGCCAGGGCAGTTAAAGTGGACTCGATTTGCACTATTTCTGGCAGTCTGCAAAGGCCCATAGAATGTTCCGAAATAGTCCACCATCTCAGAAAACAAAGCAGTTTTGCAGGTGAAGGAAAGGGAAACCTTTAGTTCCTTACATAGACCCTGAAGTTTACTTTATCAGACAAAAGACTGAGAAGTCCTAGGAAGGAAGTGATCTAAAAGGAGTAGAGTGGTCAGAAGAAGAAAAAAGTTAAATAAAAGATGCAGAATAGGCAATTGCATTGTAAAATTTTCCTCTGGAAAGAAGGACTAAGAAGCATGGATTTGGAAGGGTCACAGACAAGCAACATGGTTCAAGACAGATGCAGCTACTACTACTACTACTACTACTACTACTACTAGAAAATTGGCTACAGGTTTGACCAGGCTACTCTGAACTTTCTTATCTAAACAGAACTTGGACCTGTGGCTCAAGTGCAGTTTTATAGTGCTGGGGGAATTGAGTTGCAATCCTTGTTTTCCCCCCAACAGGCACCTTGCTCTCTGTGTTGGGAAGACTGCTGTCTCAGAAGATGGAATCAGACAACCCAGGCCGCTTAGTCATAGAGGCAGCACATGGAAATGTCTCCAAAGTTCGTGATCTGGTTCAGAAATACTCTGACAAGGCAAGTTATGGCAATGATGGAAGGATTTTATATTATCGCTATGTGATCTTCATTCCTTTCACGCATTCCTTCATGCGTTGTCTTCAGCGCATAAATGTTCTCCTTGGGCTGCTTGAGATTTTGAGGAATGAAAAAATAATGCTGACAGATACAATGATTTTCAATGCCAGTATCAAGACAGTAGCTGACTGACCAGTTAGCTTGACATCGATACCAGGAAAGGTTCTAGAACAGATTGTTAAGCGGTCACTCTAAGCACGCTTAGAAAGGAATGCTGTCATTACTAAGAGGCAGCATGGATTTCTGAAAAACAAGTCATGCCAAATTAAGGAGAGTCTCTGAGGAGAGAGCAAAAGGTGAGCTGTGTTGGGTGGTGGTGGTGGGACTCATCCTTAACTCTTTTAGGGTTTTTAAAAACACTTTTGGGGGATTTTTGTTGTTTTTGGCCATGTGCTCTTATTGATCACCTGGTCTACGGGAGCTGGACTTCTGTTGAGTCGCTGATTTTTTGGGGGGCAGAGCTAGCAGCCAGTCACTCTATAGAACTGCTTCTCCAGTCTTTCAAACTCCGTGTCTGAGGGCCAGCAGCGTGTGCCTTGCGGCAGGCTCAGTCTTTCTTACCATAAGACTTGAACAGGAGAATTGCTAACAGACAAGGCCAATAGGCATTTTGTATGGCTGTTTAGTGGGAGAACTTCTAAGAGGAGCCCCTGAATTCTGTTTCAGTTTCAGTCCCTACTCCAGATTAATGAAGATGACTAACTAGCAAGGAAGCTGCTGCAGTCACCTGCAACGGCTGTGCTATGTTTGTCTTCTTGCCAGAGGATGTGGGTAGCTAACCTGTAGCAAGGGCAGGTTGGTATAGAACAGAGGTAGGCAACCTTTCCCCTTTAAGGGCCGAGGGACTTCAGCTCCCAGAATCCCAGGAGCTATTGGCCAACATGGGACTATTGGCCAACATGGCTGAGGCTTCTGGGAGCTGGAGTCCTTCGGCCCTTAAAGGGGAAAGGTTGCCTACCCCTGGTATAGAAGGTCCAGAGCCTTGCAGCTCCTATATCCACTTTTCAGCATACTAGAGAGCATGAGGTATTCTTGGACAGAGCAGAACAAACTGTCCTGGATGAGTAACACTCAGGGGATGCCAATTCCCAAACACAGGAGGCTAATCCTGGGAGGAATGTGACACATAGGAGTAGAAGGACCAGGGATCATTCGGAGACTTGGAAGCTGTAGAATTGATTCAAAGCTCTCTCACTTGTCAGTGATGACAAGGGGCAACAAGAAAAGCAGCAGTGTCAGTTCTCAGTAGTTTGAATCCACTGCTGCGTGTCCTAGTTTCTGGTTGGAAAGGATTTGAGTGGTGGTGGTGGTGGTGGTGGTGGTGATAGGGAAAATTACAGCAATGTTTGACAACTATTCATTTAAATGATAGTAAATGTTCACAACAGGTTGATGTAAAAAACCAGGGCAGGACAGCCTTGCAAGTGGCTTCTTACCTAGGCCAGGTGGAAGTGGTGAAGATCTTGTTGCAGGCCCATGCCAATATCAACCTGCGGGATGAAGAAGGAGACACAGCACTTCATTATGCAGCATTTGGGTAGGTGACTCTTGAGGAGGCATAGCTCAGTGGTCTTTGCATTCTGAAGGCCACAAGTTCATTTTCCAGCACACCGATTATGGCTGGGGAAGATTTCAGCATGAAGCAGTGCAGAGCATGAACAAAGCAGGAAAGACAGTATTGAGCTAGATGAAACAGTGGTCTTGATTTAGTATAGGGAAGCTTCTTGTGTTCCTATTTAAATCAGTCTTTTATAAGAACCGCAAGGACTGGAATCTTTATTTTTAGGGTAAGGATTGTAGCTCAGTGACAGAGCATCTGCTTTGTATGCAGATGGTTCAAGATTCAGTTCCCAGCATCGAAGAGCAGGGCTACTGAAATCATGGAAAGCCACTTTCAAACAATGTGGATGGTATTCTACTAGGTAGACCAGTGATCTAACTTAGTACAAGGCAGTCTTTTATATTTCTTTGAGAGCGTCTCTTCCTATACAAATGACTTTATTTCCTTATATATACACCACCCTGAATTTTAACTGCTAGAAGGAAAGACAGCTCTGGTTCTTTACTTTTCCAGAAGCATCTTTCGACCAATTGCTATAGCAGATTTTAGGTTTTCTGCTAGCAAGGGAATGCTAAGGCTTTGGAAAGTGGTATACTACATGGATTAACTTTTGACACACAGAAATATCACCTAGATTATTAGCAAAGTATGAAAAGGAATATTGGTCTGTTGATGTACAAATTTCAGCTTTCTGGATGACCTGGAAGTTCAGTCTGTTGAGAAATTTGCTCTTTGCAAGTTCTGATGCAACTTTGCACCACTTGGACTAACATACAACCTGGGATTTAGTTATCCACCAGATTTCCCAAAAGTTATGAAGTAGTTGGGTCCAAAACAAGTATTGTAATGCTTTCAAAATACATATGTTAAAAAAATGCGTACTTAAATATGGTACTGTTTAAAAACAGAGAGATTAATGTGTAACTGGGATAGAATTAGTTGAACCTGGCACCCAGTCAGGGCTTTGGAAAGTTACTTTTGAGACTGTAACTCCCAGCATCACCCAGCAAACATGGCCCTCATCATATCTCCACTGTTTCCTTTCCTTTAAAAAGATAATTGCTTCTACATATCTAACGTGACAGAATTTCAGTGGTTCATGTTTTCTTTTCAATGTCTTCATGCCCAGAAACCAAGCTGAAATCACCAGTGTACTGGTCAGCAAAGGTGCCAATGCCGATCTTTTGAACAACTCCAAGTGCACAGCCCTGTACATTGCAGTCAACAAAGGCTTCACGGAGGTCGTGCAGGCCTTGTGTGAAAACAGCTGCAACGTTAACCTGCCGGTGGGTCCTTAAAGTTGTGTTTTGCAAGTTAAAGAGAGTTTTTCTGTAGCATGGCATTTGGCACACCCATGAATCTTGTATGTTCCAAGCACCTACAGAAGTGACAGCTAGAGATGTCATAGCTGCAAGTTTTGTGACAGCCCATCACCTGCATAGCTTTAAATGGGGATGAGATGAGTTGATGGTAGAGGAGAAATGTTTACTGGGAGAGCTTTCCACTGCAACCACCAAGGAAGCCCCAGCAGTCCACTGGCTGTGCTAGCTAAGGCTGTTGAGAGTTGCAGTACAGCAACAACTGCAGGGCTACACAGTTCCTTTCCCTGCCTTAGAATGAACCCGAGGAGCAAGCTATATATAGTTATAGTAGCAGTAGGTGTCTTTTCACATGCTTGGTGCCATTCCTGAACAAAATGTCTGAGCTACTGGAGGTGATCATAGCAGAAGTGGTCAGAAATGGAAAGCCCTGTTTTTAATGGGGCCCTTCCACACTGCCCAATTATAGCAATATGATCCTACTTTAATGACGATGTCCTGTGGAATCCTGGAGTTTGGTGAAACACGAGAGCTATATTGTTTCTTGTATTATTTTTAATGTTGTTAACCGCCCTGATTGGATTACCAAAGGGCAGTATATAAATAAATTTTATTATTATTATTATTATTTATTATCTCAGGCTGAGAATTCTACCTTCCCACCCAATTCCCTTCAAAATTATAAATCTCAGGATTCTATGTTAATTTGACAGTTCCAAAGATCTCAATTCTCTGCCAGGTGTATATAGGGAGAGGCTCTAGTATTGGCAATAAAAATGTTAAACTGAACCATTCTGGTGGTTTGGGCCCTTTTGCCTTTGGTTCCTTGAACATGTGACCCCTAAGAGGTTGTCTCCCCATTCTTACACAAACCCATTCTTATTATTACATCCCCACATATTTCATATGCAAGCATGGTGAATGGTTGATGTGCATGATAATGCGTATATTTCATCTTCACTGAATTTTGGATTATGTAACATTTAGCCTCTCCCTTCAGGATTCATACGGAGATACCCCCCTCCATTACGCCATCACTGCTGACTTCAAGTGCATCATTGAAGCCCTCACTGAAGTCCCCAACATCGATTTCACCATCCAGAACCGACAAGGGTTCAACCTGTTGCATCATTCTGCTTTGAAGGGGAACAAACTGTAAGAAATACATACATTTTATACATCAAAAATCAGAGTGGAGTGGGGGGGGGATGAAGTGGCATCTTGTTCCAAACAACACAGGTGGGTTTTTTTGCCAAGCTTACTTTTTATAACAGGGATAGGCAACCTTTCCCCTTTAAGGGCCGAGGGACTTCAGCTCCCAGAAGCCTCAGCCATGTTGGCCAATAGTCCCATGTTGGCCAATAGCTCCTGGGATTCTGGGAGCTGAAGTCCCTCGGTCCTTAAAGGGGAAAGGTTGCCTACCCCTGTTTTATAAAATAAATCATAACACTAGTGATTAACCCATTACTTGAGTTTTTGTGTTTTCCTAGAACAGGGGTAGGCAACCTTTCCCCTTGAAGGGCCGAAGGATTCCAGCTCCCAGAAGCCTCAGCCATGTTGGCCAATAGTCCCATGTTGGCCAATAGCTCCTGGGATTCTGGGAGCTGAAGTCCCTCAGGGGAAAGGTTGCCTACCTCTGTCCTAGAAGCTGAGTGATTTATCTGCTTAGGAGAAAACTAGATAGAATTCCTGTATGGGAAGGGAGACGTTTGTGAGTCTACAAGGAAAATTTCTCACATTTACAAAAGTATAAGACAAAAGAAAGAGTAGATGGCATTGGCTGCGTTGTTACGCACATTCACCTGTGAGTGAGCTCCATGTGAGAGCCAGTGTGATGTAATGGTGTGAGGGTTGGACTAAAGGCCTTTGCAGACTGCCAGAAATAGTGCACATTAAATTGAGGCACTGCCCTGGCTGAGTGCTAGGGAATCATGGGAACTGTAATTTATTGTGGCACCAGAGCTCTCTGACAGAGAAGGCTCAATGTCCAAGAAAAAAATACAATTCCCATGACTCCCTAGCACTGAGCCAGGGCAGTGCCTCAATTTAATGTGCACTATTTCTGGCAGTCTGCAAAGGCCCTAAGAGCCTGGGGAGGCAGAGTCGGAATACCTGCTCATCCATGGAAATCTATCGGGCAAGTCATATCACCGCTCCCAGACTGTGGAATGGCTTGCTGGAAGAGAGCCGTCAACTTACCAACATAGGGGGGAAGCAGACGGAGGCGCCGGAGACGCTGCCGGACGGAGCGCCGCGGGACCGCGGCCTCCGCACCCCGGCGCTCCTGCGGCATCCCTGGAAGGAGCGCAAAAATAGTGCTCCTTCTACAAGACAGGGAAAGTACGTCCTAAAAGCGTAGGGCGCACTTTCCCTGCCTTTTCCGCCGCAGCGCGTGCGGTCGCTGCGGCGGGAGGTTGCCCCGGAAGCGCCAGCCGTGCGGAGGGCCGGCAGCTCCGAGGGCGACCTCAGGAAGAGGAAGGAGCGCCGCGCGTGCGGTTGCTCCTCCTCTTCCGGGCCTCCAAGACGGCTCAATAAGCCGTCTGCCGAGGCCCATAGTTAGCTTCAAAAAAGCTGCCAAGATGAATCTTTTCCGGCAGGCCTTTCCTAAATAGAATTCCTCGGCTATAAACAAACCCCTTACACTTGTATTATGCTGCCTCTCTGCTCAATAGACCATTTGCTATTAATAGATTTTAACAGACTATATTTTTTAAACTGTGCTAAGTTTAATTCTTTCTTAAGGGAGGGGGGTGGGTTAAGATATATTATCATGTATTGTTATTATGTATTGTATTGAGGTATTTTTTAACATGTAAGCCGCTTTGATTGCTATTATAGTAGAAAAGCACAATACAAATAAAAGTTTTATTTATTATTTATTATATTTTCTCAGCCTCAGAGGACAGCAGTGGCAAACCTCCTTTGAATAAAGCTTGCTAAGGAAACTATGAGGAGGTTGCTGTACATCAGAGTTGATTTGAAGGCACATAACAAAAACAAATCTCCACTTAATACAGAGGGGTTTACTTGTGCATAAATATGGATAGAGTTGGTCTTTATTTGGTTCATTAATTTCTTTCCCATACTTCCTAGTACTCAGTTTTGTCATTTTCACATGTCATAGAAATATCTAGTTGGAAGAGACCTCAAAGGCAATCCAGTCCAACCCCATTCTGCCATGCAGGAATACACAATCAAAACACTCCTGACAGATGGCCATCCAGCCTCTGTTTAAGAACCTTCAAGGAAGGAGACTCTAGCACACTCTGAAGCAGCGTATTCTACTATTAAGCAAGTCATATTGTCAGGAGGTTCTTCTTAATGTTTAGATGGAATCTCTTTTCCTATAGTTTGAATCCATTGCTCTGTGTCCCTAGTCTCTGGAGCAGCAGAACACATCCTCAGTATGATCCTTTCAAATATTTAGCAATAGCAATGGCACTTTACATTTCTCAACTGCTTCGTAGTGAGCTAAGTGGTTTATAATGTGTTAGCCAATTGCCCACAACAAGCTGGGTACTCATTTTACCAAACTATGAAAGGATGAAAGGCTGAGTCAACCTGGAGCCCTGTGAAGATCGAACTCACAACATTGTGGCTGCAGTACCGCTATTTGACTGCTGTGCCACCGAGGCTCCTTTAAACATGGCTGTTATGTCACCACTTCTCTTCCCCAGGCTAAACATAATCCAGTTCCTTAAGATGCTCCTCATAGGGCATGGTTTCAGACCTTTCATCATTTTGGTCGCCATCATTTGGGTCGCCTTCCAACTTGTCAGTGTCCCCTCATCAGATAGATGGCCATCTGTTGGGGATGTTTTGATTTTGATTTCCTGCATGGCAGGGGGTTGGACTGGATGGCCCTTGGGGTCTCTTCCAACTCGAGGATTCTATGATTTTATGATTCTGTCAGTGCAGAAGCCAAAGATTTTAACTTCCCCTCCTGACCTTACTATCAGTTTTTTAATCTCTTGCCTCTCCTGTTCCCTTTCCCTCTATTTTTATGGCTGTCATCCTGGGTTTCCATCAGCACTTGCCATTAAGAGAACATTAATGACTGCTGACTGGGCCTGTCTCTGTAAAGTATGTTGGCGCTGTGTGACAACTGGTGCTGAAGAGACTCTTTTTTTTCACTCCCCATTAACTCTGAACTTTTTGACCCTCCTTCTCCCAGAGCTGTCAAGAAGATCCTGGCAAGGGCCCGACAATTGGTTGACACCAAGAAGGAAGATGGATTCACCGCACTACACCTTGCAGCCCTGAATAACCATAAAGAGGTGGCAGAGATCTTGATCAAAGAGGTAAATCTGCAAACAGGGGGCTTGTCTGCCTCAATGTGTGGAAGTGTGGGGTTCAGGGTTCAAAATCACCATCTCAAAATCAGAGCTGTATACACTATTTCCGTGGTGCATCCAAGAAGACCTGTAGCTGCATGAAAGGATTGTCAGGTTTGTATGAACAACCAGGCCAAAGAGCCTGACAGCGTGTGTACTTCCTTTCATAGGAGGAGAAGGAAAGTGCCTTTAACCCAGAAGTACCACTTCTCCCATCTGCCACAAAAGCTATGTTTATACTTCTAATTAATAATAATAATAATAATAATAATAATAATAATAATAAAATGTATTTATACCTCGTCCCTTTGAGATCTTCTAAATTATCACAATTTGTGGACCAGTTTGTTGTCACTCGCTGCCTGTATCAGCATGATTTTTTAAAATTATTTTTAAAAAATCATAAAAGTGAATCTTAACATTATATATATGGAGCGTTCTTTTTGTTTTGAAGATTTATTTTTTAAAACTAGCTCCTTAGAACAGGGGTAGGCAACCTAAGTCCCAGGGGCCGCCCGCCGCCGCCCGCCATGATAATATTGATTATTGTTGTTATTACTTGTTCTTGGGGTTTTCTTGGCAAAATCTCCACAGGGGTTTTGCCATGGCTTTTCTGGGGCTGAGAGAGTGTGCATGCATATTTTTAATTTAAAAAAAAAATTAAATTAAATTAATTAATTTATTTATTTTGCTTCGCGCACGCCCCCCCCCCCCATTGTCTGAGGGACAACAACCTGGCCCCAGGCTCAAAAAGGTTGCCTACCCCTGCCTTAGAACATTTTCATTCTGCCTTTGAAGGCCAAACCCTCTCAGGGTAGTTTGCAATTATATATGAAATATGAAATTTGACACCAATATATATATATTGGTGTCAAATTTCATATTTTAGCCAAGACAAAAAGTAAAAAGATACAGATATCAATATAGATATCAGTAATAGTTACAACCAGAGCTTACATAATATAGATCAGTTCTGGTTTTCGTAAAAACAGACTGAAACAACCCTTTCATGGACCATTTGAAGTAAATCAAAGATTTTCCTAAAGTTTCATTGAAATCCCTTTTTGGTAATCGGAAGGGGAAAGACCAGCAAATGTTGCAAGAGGGAGAAAAAATGCTCCATCTGTGTGTCAGCCTTCCATGCCTCTCCTCTTCATGATCAGATGGCCTATGGACACATTTCCACGGTCCCCTTCTCCCCTCTCCAAATATTTTTTTATCACTTGCTTTTGCTGAATTAAGCCAGATGAGATCCGGTCGGAACAAACTGACCAACAGCTGCTTGAAAAGAAATTATAAGAGGATGACCTGCCTCTCATAGGAGCACAGTTGCCTCAATAGCACATCAAACTACGTCTCCATCTAGCAGCCCGGTTTACTCTCTGCCCTGACTGGTGTCAACTATACATTGTAGTGTGGCATAAGAATTTTTTAAATGGATTTCTGATTGCACACCTCTGACTGAAGTGGATGCAATACATGGCTGGAAACCCATCCGTTTCTGGGTTTGCAGTGTGTTTCGTGAAAGAAGACTGATGTGTTTGACAGCATGTGCCCCTTTGAAAAAATATGCAAGCCCCACTGAATACATTTTATAAAATGCTCACGGATGGGAACACGCATCGATGAATGTGTCCATGCACAGAAAAATACACAGACATTTTGTTTCAGTAAACAAACATCTGCTCAGAACTGGCATAGAACAGAGCATCCTAGGTCTCTATCACATATTGCCTGATTCTTTTTATCTGGATCTTCTAGGATTTAACCTGGAACCTCCTGCATGCCAAGCACATGCTCTGCCACTGAATAGTGGCTCCAACCACTATTTCGGTTAACAGTGAAGAGAAGCACCCCCATGCCCCACACCACAGCTTAGGAAAGCTACTTTTTTAGACTTGAACTCCCAGAATACTCCATTGAATTGGCCATGCTGATTGGGGAATTCTGGATGTTCTAGTTCCAAAAGAATGACTTAATATTGTTTGCCAAGATATTTGCATGTGTGTCGGTTAGCCAGTCGACATTAATGTTGTTCTTCCACCCCATCCAAATCCTAATTTTTTTCAGGGCCGTTGTGATGTCAACCTCAAGAACAACCGTAACCAGACACCCCTTCACCTAGCAGTCACGCAGGGGCACATGGAGATGGTGCAGATGCTGGTGACTGAGGGTGCAGACGTCAATGCCGAAGATGAGGATGGTGACACTGCCATGCACATTGTCCTAGAGAGGGAGCACTTGATGTCGGTTATGGCTGAGCAACAGCAGGAAGGGGAAGATAGCCTTTTTGCTAAGGTAAGAAAAAAAAAATGAGCCATTCTCTATGAATCGTAGAATCATAGAGTTGGAAGAGACCACAAAGGCCATCCAGTCCAACCCCCCTGCCGTGCAGGAACTCAAAATCAAAACATCCCCGACAAATGGCCATCCAGTCTTTGTTTATAGACCTCCAAAGAAGGAGACTCCACCACACTCCGAGCCTGAAAGACAAATGAAATCTGAGAAGTTCTTGGGGGCCACAGAATGGGAAGAAAACACACAAAGAATCTCAGAAACTGCTCAACAGTGGTATTATGGGGCAGACACGGGCTATTTGGGTGTTTATTGTGCAGTGAATATGACAACTGTGGGATCCTGCAGTGAATATGGCAACTGTGGGATCCATCGACGGGAAAGGTTGCACGAGACTCCGGGCACCATTTTGGAATCCAAAATGGCGCCCCGGAGGACCCCCGCACCCGCCCTGGGCCTCTCGATGCGGGGCGCCATTTTGTTTTTCAAAATGGCGCCCACACGCGCACGCGTGCATGCACACAACAGTGGGAGTCATGCCCATGCGTGCGCAGGGGGGCAAGGGCATGCACGCAAGCATGCGCCGGCCCCCAGTGCTATTTCCCCCCCCCCTCCCAGCCCACCGGCAAAAAAAGTTGCCGACCCCTGGTGTAAAAGCTCTAGGCCTGCCACATCCTGTAGTGGGAGAAGAAGAAGACAACATGACAATCTGCTATGATTGCAGAAAGTGTTTGCCATGGACCAGGGCCACTGGGCTAGATCTTGCGGCAGCGGAGTTTTGTGGTCTCTTAAAACAATTCACCATTTCAGCTCCAGGCTTCCGGTTTCCTTGGCAATCTTGAGCTGAACGTGGGGACTGCCATCGCATGCTACTTGGCACAAGAAGGGGCTGACATCAACTACGCCAACCACAGGGGCAAGTCCCCTCTTGACCTGGTCTCGGATGGAAGTATAGTACAGCTCATCAAAAACTTCTCCCAAAAATTCAGGTGGGTCAGCTGCATTGTCTCTGGAGTGACCCTCTCCTTGTTCAGTCTTGGAAGCCAAAGCATGTCCTTACTCAGATGGACCCACTCTTCTCTTTGTTGTAGAAGCATACAATGCATGGAGTTTACTAAGCATTTAAAGATCAGGTATGCTCCGAATGTGAAGGAGCATTGGGAAAGCAAGCCCTGATCCTCCATTTCAGGGTCTCAGTATGCTTTCCTGGTGATGGCAGGCAACCGAGAGCTTGGAAATCATGAATTCATTGCCCCATTTCATTAAAAAATTTCAGTAACAATGAAAGAATTGTTCTTTTATTTATTAAAACATTATGTGTGAGTAAGAGTTAACATTAGTTTGGCATTGATGGGCATCTCTAGGTTTTGTTTTTGCTTTTTAATTTCTCATTTGACTAACAAGTTAAGTGATTTGCATTTGCAAGGTCAGGGGCTACAGCTCTCTTAGGTGTCCCGGGATTTATAGGGTTAAAGTACCAGGTCATTCTGATGAAACAGTGACATCTAGTAGCCCCATCAGAGTTCTGCTTTCTTAGAGATTAGCTATAATCTTCAGAGCAATTGTGAGGGGGAATGGATTTTATAGCAATGGATATATATAGCAATATATATCTATCCTTGTTGTAGTCCAAAAACTTTTAGGATGGCTTGATTTGAATGGGAAGTTAAGAACTGCTACAACTGATTAGTTGATACAAATCAACATAGCTTTTTTTTCTTGGGGATTTTACTTAATATAAAACAGCATATAGGGTGAAACTACCCAAAAATAGATCCATTGTACAGGGCGAAAAAATACATCCATTGTACAAACTACTACTGCAAACTAGATAAAATAACACTTGTGTCAACAATCTCTTCTGATTGGGTCTAAAATTGAATTTAGCCGATGATCATAACAAACTTTGGAAAAGTAGCTTTTTGGCTGCTCAGGGATTCTGGGACTTATAATTAAAAAAACACACCCAACTTCCTTGATTTCCGGATCATTATAAAGATAATCCATTCAACAACACACAGTGATTTAGTCCAAAAGGACCTCCGAAGGAGCCAGGTCTGAATGCGGTAGATGAGAAATTTGCTAATGTTGGTGCAGCCATGGAAAAAGACCTGGCTCTTTCTCTCATTCTCATTGTCTCTCACCCATACCTTCTCTTCTCCTCCCCCCAATTTTGGTGCTTACAGAGAACACCAAGACTCCTTGGAGGGCTCCACGATGACATGCAGCCTGAGACGAGTCCATGCAACGCCCAACACCATGACAAACCTCAGCGTGGCGAAGCTGGCAGCGCCTTCAGAGTGCCTGGTCTGCTCAGAGCTGGCATTGCTTGTGCTCTTCTTCCCTTGCCAGCACAGCATCGTGTGCGAAGGTATAACTGGTATATGACCTCCTGGTATATGACCTCAGGTCATTGTTTTTCTTTCTCATTCAGGCTTCTTTTGGGGGGGGTTCACTAACGGGAAATTGCACAGAGCTGTTGCATGTCAAATGCAATGGTGCAAGGTTTAGCAACTACCATAAGAGTACACCTGGCGCATAATTTATTGCAGGGGTAGGCAACCTTTCCCCTTTAAGGGCCGAGGGACTTCAGCTCCCAGAATCCCAGGAGCTATTGGCCAACATGGGACTATTGGCCAACATGGCTGAGGCTTCTGGGAGCTGAAGTCCCTCGGCCCTTAAAGGGGAAAGGTTGCCTACCCCTGATTTATTGCATCTCTTGTTGGTGTGTGGATGATGAGTGTTGTAGTGATGTCCTTTGGCACCCAGCAGAGTCTGCAGGACAAGCTGGCTGCTGTGATCCACAGCCACTGTGTAGACTTGCCATCAACTGGCTCAGCTTCCCTTCTCCAGCATCCTGTCTTCCTCAGTCAAGAAGACACATTGTAAAGTCCAAAAGCATAGCTTTATTAATGTATATAAAAAGTAAAAATAAGATAACTAAGTAAAATCCATTGTGATGAACTTGTCTAGTTCAGCCATACAAGATTACATCTTTAACAATCCCAAAAGCATTAGATCCAACTTGTTGCAGTTAAAAACACTGCATCCAGCCACACATGTTCACGCGCTCACATCTTGAACAATAAACAATTCTTAGACAAAGGATTTTCTAAGCCCATTCCATACTCCACCTTCTAGGTGTTAACTTTATGTTAATTGGATAATATCTATATGATGCATGCTAACCCAGCCTCTTGCTGTCCATCATCCACCACGTGAGTAACTTTCCCAAGCCTAACGATGTTTACATATTTGATATCTCTTTGTTATCCATAACAAAGTCTGGTTCCATTAGTTTTACCTCTGGGAAAGTACATTGTTGATGTCTCTGTTACCACCTGGCATTGATTCACCCTGTTTCTCTAAATATTGTTTGTGCCTTGTCCAAAAAACTGTTCTCAAGTGGAAAATTACAGACACACACACATCTTTACATTTCACCTTTGACTATATATCCCATTCATATTCTAACATCTCTAGGGTCAAGGAATGATACAAACATCTGTGTGCTTACACTGATGCTGTTGCGTGCCTTCACAGTGAACATATGGGGTTTTCTCTGCAAGATTTGTTCAGAGAGGATTTTGTCTTTGCCTTTCGCTGAGGCTGAGAGTGTGTGATTTTCCAAGGTCACCCAATGGGTTTTCATGGCTGAACAGGGATTTGAATCCTGGTCTCCCAGAGTCCTAGTCGAACAGCCAAACCACTACATCACACTGGTTCCTCCACTGTATTTAGAAAACAACACATTTAAAATTTCCTTGGCATTTCGCATCAGAGAAGTCCTCTTAACAGTTTAAAATATTACATCTGTTATCATCTCCCAAGTCTTTCTTGTGTTTTCATTAAAATTTAAAATTAATTTAGAACTGCTAAAACAAAAATGGGGGAAACAAGGCAGCAGAACTCCTACATCTAGCCTTGAAAATAACAAAAGAATCTCATATCAGGAGGTCTGTTGATCAGAAAAGGCACTTCTTGATCTATATATAGGTTTGTGCTTCTTTTTTATATATAAAGATAATAAAATGTGGGGAGAGGGGAGAATAGTAAATAAGCCTCTGTTGGTTTCAACCATTTTTCTTCTTCACTACCTCCCCTTCCCAGAATGCTCCAGAAGGATGAAGAAATGTATCAAATGCCAGGTGACAATTACTAGGAAATTAAAGCAAGGTAAGTGGAGTTCACCTTCTGCTCTTGCTATCCCCACCCTTTTGCACCCCAAAAGCGCAGAGTATTCATTGTGTTTGAGGAGAGTAAGTACTGCTCAGCGGTGTAAGCACTGCATTTGCTCAAAGAGAATCCCAGGTTCAAATTCTGGCACCTAGAGGAAGAAGGTTCAGGTTGTAATTGGTGGAGTGACTGCTCCAGAAATCCTGGGGAGCTGCTGCCGGTTGATGCTTGGAATAGTCCCCCAGCACCACCTGCAAGAAGGCTGTCTTCCAGGCAGGATCAGAGCCAGCACAAAACAGAGCTGTTCCTTAGGGAAAACATGGTTTATGGCAGCGATCCCCAAACTACGGCCTTTGGACAAGTCCGCGGTCGGTCCTGCCGCCACCACACACGCATGATGCGGGGTGCCATTTTGTGTTCCAAAATGGCACCCGGCGATGCCGGGTGCATGCGCACAACTCCGGGTGCCAGTTTGGAACACAAAATGGCGACTGAGTTGTGTGCATGCATGCGTGCTGCCGGTCCCCCGAAAATCTGGGGGCCAGTGAACCGGCCCCTGCATCAAAAAGTGTGGGGACCCCTGGTTTATGGTATTGGAAACCATTGACAGTTAGCTAGGGATATCATAACCTTGTTTAAATATTTGAAGGGATGTCATATTGAGGATGGAGAAAGCTTGTTTTCTGCTGCTCCAGAGACTAGGACCCGGAACAATGGGTGCAAGCTCCAGGAAAAGAGATTCCAGCTCAACATTAGGAGGAACTTCCTGACAGTAAGGGCTGTTTGACAGTGGAACACACTCCTTCGGAGAGTAGTGGAGTCTCCTTCTTTGGACGTCTTTAAGCAGAGGCTGGATGGCCATTTGTTGGGGATGCTTTAATTGGGAGTTCCTGCATGGCAGAATGGGGTTGGACTGGATGGCCCTGGGGACCCTTCCAACTCTATAATTCTATGGTTCTATGCGGTGATTGCATTGTTTGTACCTTATTTCTTGCAAGCTCTACACCTTTCTTTCCCCTTTAAGGGCCGAGGGACTTCTGCTCCCAGAAGCCCCAGCCCCATGTTGGCCAATAGCTCCTGGGATTCTGGGAGCTGAAGTCCCTCGGCTCTTAAAGGGGAAAGGTTGCCTATCCCTGCTACACTGATGCTAGATGTTCCAGGCTTAGGACTGAGTCTCTCCTTCTTCCCTTCAACAGATAGCTCAGAGGTGGAATGCAGTCCTGGTTCGGAATCCACCGACCAGCAGAAGCAGCTCATGGAGGACCTTCAGAACCGCTACCGGCAAATGGAGGAGCGCATCACGTGCCCCATCTGTATCGACAACCAAATCAAACTGATCTTCCAGTGTGGACACGGATCGTGCCACGAGTGCAGCGCTGCCCTGACCGTCTGCCCCATCTGCCGACAGACTATCCGGGACAGGATAGCGATCTTTGTTTGAGGATGGACAATTGGGCTGCTCTTCACCACCGCGCCACTAGCCTACCTAGACCCTTCGGGAAGCGTCTTTCGGATTTAATTTTCTGTTTTGTCGAGAATCATGGCCGGCCGAGCGTGTTTGTAGGGAAGGGGATGTGGGTGCGTAAGGTGACACGGTGGAAGCCCAGCTTTAGCAGGACCAATATTGCATTCTTTCTTTTCTCTGTTGGTGCCCAGCCAGATGCCCATCTGACGCAACACTCGGAAGCCCCACAGGACATAGGTTTGGGCATGGAGGCGCCACTGCCTTGGAGGCATTGGTGTGGGTTTGTTGTGTGTTTTTCCTTTCTCCATAGCCTTACCCAGCTTCAAGAGGAGAGAAATACGTTCCCTTCGAAAGACAGCGACGTTTCTTTCCGTTCCATGGAAAAGCAATATCCTTGCACTTTAAAAGGAGGATGAAAGCTCGAAAGGCAGGCCAAAGAGAGAGTACGCATGCGACAAAGCTTTGGTGTCGGGCTTGGCATTCAAATCCCGGGATTTTATGGGATGCATTTGGCCCCAGATGGGATACGCAGGAGATGGACTCTTTTGTCTGTGTCTGTCTGAGTGAGAGAAAAAGGTCTGTGTGTGAAAGAGAGGGTTCGTAGCAGTGTGCCTTGGAGGTAAAGTAGTGAATATTTACTGGCAAAAATATAACATGGCAACAGAAATATTCTTCTATCTGGTGGCAAAGTTTCTTTCTTTCTCCTCTGCAGTCTCTTTCTTCTTGGCTCATATAATATAATAGCAAAGGCAGGTTTTGGTTTTCCAACAGGCATGCATAGAGAAAGAGAGAAAGTATATGCGCATATATAAGTCTAGAAATTTTTGTCCAAAAATTGACCCCAAGAAGCTGGGTCGACTTATCCACGGGTCAGTGTAAGTACCGTATTTTACAATATACGCATCCCCTTCTCTGAGTAGTGTGGCAAAAGGTAAGAGCATAGTTCATCCTGGAAGACCCAAAAGATGCACCAAACCCCTCTACTCTTAATAATAATAATAATATTTATTTATATCCCGCCCTTCTGCAGAGCAATCGGGGCGGCTTACAACATTACAATTTCCATACAGATATATTAAACAGAACATAAAATCCCAAATCGCACCCATCCTTTCCACCATGATGCTGCTTCTGGCCTTTTTGAACGCTTGGATAAGAAAATGGCAGCGGCGGCGGCACCTCTTTGGTGCTTCCCCTCAAGAGGAATGCCAAGAGAATCGTAGAATTGGAAGAGACCCCTAGGGCCATCCAGTCCAACCCCATTCTGCCATGCAGGAACTCTCAATCAAAGCATCCCCGACAGATGGCCATCCAGCCTCTGTTTAAAGACCTCCAAGGAAGGAGAAATTGGGCTTAGAAAGATCTGAATTTATTTCTGTATGAAGACAGTAAGCTTTGTCCTTTACATGCTTTGATACATGCCCCTAAGTTTTATCCTTGACCTATCCACGATATATATATATATATATATATATATATATGTGTGTGTGTGTGTGTGTGTGCGCGCAATTTATTTTATATTTAAATCTAATGTTTGGAGGGAAAAGGCTTTTGCAGACAGAAATATATATAGGTTGAGAAGCTATGATGAATTAAAAATGGGGGAACCCCCCTTGTGTGTGTACACACCTTACACTCAGAGAGAATATACATAGAATCATAGAGTTGGAAGAGACCCCAAGGGCCATCCAGTCCAACCCCCTGCCATGCAGGAACTCCCAATCAAAACATCCCCATTGACAGATGGCCATCCGTTTGTATTACAGAAACCTGAATTTAACATTTTACACTCCAGCCTGTGCTCGGTGTTGCCTGAAAAATGGATAAACTCCTCGCAGTTGACTGTTGCATACCCTCCAACAATTTGCAGATGAAAAGTGGGACGCGTGTGGCCAACAGTGTTGTGAAGATGACGACAAAATGTGGTTCATGTGGAAGAACACACAAACTAAGAGAAGCAGCCGCCATTTGCTTTGCTTTTGCCTGAGCCTATTGGGAAGGGAAGGGTTTCATCCCCTTCTATCCTCTCCATCCTGCTGCGTCATTTAAATATATATATATATATATATATATATATATATATATATATATATAATTATTAAAACATACAAACATTGAAATAACAAAACTGGCTCACAGTACAGACAAGTGTTGAAACAAACAAACGGACGATACACATCTCGATGACTTCCAGTAACCTCCCCCCTCACCGATTCATAAACTCATTCTTCCCCTCTGTATGTCTCATTCATCATCATATTTTCTTTTAAATGGTTTACCCTTTTCATTTCTACAAAATTCTCTTAAATTTATAATATTTTATAGTATAAATTTGTGAATCTCTTCCTATTATAATATAGATCTTGTAGCACCTTTGAGACTAAGTGAAAGAAAGAAATTGGCAGCAAGAGCTTTCATAGGCTTCAGTCTACTCCCTCAGATACATTATATGATATATAATATGTAATATAATATAATTTATATTATATTATATTATATTATATTATATTATATTATATTATATACAAAAGCTCATGCTGCCAATTTCTTTCACTTAGTCTCAAAGGTGCTACAAGATCTCTCTATGCACTGATACTACAGACTAACACGGCTGTATCTTTGAATTATAATGTAATATAACTCATGATATAAATTTATAATACAATATAATTCATATCATAAATTAAAACAATCTTTTTTTTTTCTTTTTTAGCTCTTGTTGACCTTAATCCACTACATCTGTAGACAGGTCGTTCACCCATGTCTTCTTTCTATATAGAAAAGTATTTTCCCCTGTCTTCGTTCCCTTTATATTTTCATTTAAACTTTTGGTAAGATATCTACCTCTAGCATGTCAAGCAATTTAATAATCCATTCATCAATTTGTATTTTTTTTTCTTACTTTCCAATATTTTGCATACACCAGCCTGGCAGCTGTTAACATATAGAAAATACGTTACTTTCCAATATTTTGCATATACCAGCCTGGCAGCTGTTAACATATAGAAAATACGTTACTTTCCAATATTTTGCATACACCAGCCTGGCAGCTGTTAACATATAGAAAATACGTTACTTTCCAATATTTTGCATATACCAGCCTGGCAGCTGTTAACATATAGAAAATACGTTACTTTCCAATATTTTGCATACACCAGCCTGGCAGCTGTTAACATATAGAAAATACGTTACTTTCCAATATTTTGCATATACCAGCCTGGCAGCTGTTAACATATAGAAAATACGTTACTTTCCAATATTTGCATATACCAGCCTGGCAGCTGTTAACATATAGAAAATACGTTACTTTCCAATATTTTGCATATACCAGCCTGGCAGCTGTTAACATATAGAAAATACGTTACTTTCCAATATTTTGCATATACCAGCCTGGCAGCTGTTAACATATAGAAAATACGTTACTTTCCAATATTTTGCATATACCAGCCTGGCAGCTGTTAACATATAGAAAATACGTTACTTTCCAATATTTTGCATATACCAGCCTGGCAGCTGTTAACATATAGAAAATACGTTACTTTCCAATATTTTGCATATACCAGCCTGGCAGCTGTTAACATATAGAAAATACGTTACTTTCCAATATTTTGCATATACCAGCCTGGCAGCTGTTAACATATAGAAAATATGTTACTTTCCAATATCTGAGCATTACTTTCCAACTCTGAGCGTTATCAGAGTCAGTGCGTTTACTCCCCAGAAATCTCCATTCCAGTTGTTAAACACTGCCATGTTTACTCAAAACGCTTGCACACTTATGCCAAAAGACATCCCATATATTGATAATAAAGCCCTGTGCAGTCTCTCGATCAACTGTGAATCATATCATCACGAAATTAATGGGTCGAAAGAGAGAAGCAGGAGGCGGAAGGCCTCTTGGTGGCTGCATAGTAATGCAACACGCGTGAGCAATTGTGCAAAGCGGGAACGGAAAGAATATTCAGAAATATTCCAGAAACGGTGGGGAAATTTGCCAGGGAACCTTAGGACTAGTGAGAATCGTCGTAGCTTGGGACTTATTCTGCATGATTATCTCATTTTTTGGATCAACAAAATCGGCTCTCTGCCTTTCCCTTCTCCTAGTAAATATCCCAAGAGTGACAGCTGCAGAGAAGCAGTTGAGATGGGATTAAAAGGGCTGCAGGATAGCCCATGTGCCTTGTATTTCATGGATTTTGGTTGGCATAGTGGTCTGAGTGTTGGACTATGACTTTAGAGACCTGGGTTTGAATCCCCGCTCAGCCATGGAAATCCACTAGGTGACCTTGGGCAAGTCATGCTCTCTCAACCTCAGAGGATGGCCATGAAACTTGCCAAGAAAACCCCATGATAGGTTTGTCATAGCTTCGCCGTAGGTCAGAAACGACTTGAAGGCACACGACAACGACTCCAACAAAGGCATCGCTGTTCCGTGGATTTTGGATGCTATTGTACTTTGTTATATGGGCAACATGGTTATCCCTGGATATGTGGGGTGGGTCAGTCACAGAACTAGTAAGATACACAGTAAGGTAGACAGCTTTAGGAAAAGAGGAAGACCACATTACAGGAGGAGAGACTCGGTAAAGGAAGCCATGGCCCTGAGCCTGCAAGACCTGAGCAGGGCTGTCGATGACGGGGAGACTTGGACATCGGAGCTATAAATTGGAGCTAACTTGCTAGCAAATTACAACAAAATGTCAACCTGGGTCCTCTTGGGGTTGAATCTGGATTTTCAGTTGGTTTCGTCACTTGCGTTTTCCTAAATCAGATGTATCTCCAGCAGGATCTGGCATGCTTCGAGTTCATGAATCATGCTATCTACTCCTTCTCTTTCTCTTTCAGTGGAATTTTCTTGCCCAGGTGCTCCATCAATCCTCCTTCACTGGGACTAAAGATATTTGAATTTAAAACTTTAAAGATACTCCACCCCCCAAAAAAACACTAAATATCCTAGCTGGTGCATCAGTCACTCCATGGGTGCCCATATGCAATAACATCACAACACCCCTTTTGTGAATACGGACATTGTAAAATGGTTCACTTTTATTTCCTGCACATCTAAGTCCACTTTCAAAGATGAGTTCCCATGCTGAGTTCCAGCTTTCATTATTTTTCCCCGATGGTTCTTGTTTCAAGGGGTTCAGGAGATTTGGGGTGGGCTAACATGCCACCTGTTTATGTCCGCTGAGATCGATGCTGCTCACTTTTGGGAAAGGGTTCCAGCATCAGTTGCATCAATTCCAGATTTCATTTGGAAGACTGTGTCTGGTTCTGGGCACCACAATTCAAGAGGGATATCGACAAGGAGAAGTGTGTCCTACAGAGGGAGACCAAAATGGTGAACGGTTTGGAAACCACCAAGTCCTATGAAGAGCGGCTTAGGGAGCTGGGTAGGTTTAGCCTGGTTAAGGGGTGACATGATGGCCGTGTTTAAATATTTGAAGGGGTGTCATGTTGAGGAGGGAGCAAGCTTCTTTTCTGCTGCTCCAGAGAATAGGACACAATGGAACAATGGATGCAAACTACAAGAAAAGAGATTCTATTTCAACATTAGGAGGGACTCCTGACAATAAGAGCTGTTCGTCAGTGGAAGATGCTGCCTTGAAATGTGGCAAAATCTCCTTTTTTGGAGGTTCGTAAACAGAGGCTGGATGGCCATCTGTCGGGGATGCTTTGATTTTGAGTTCCTGCATGGCAGAAGGGGGTTGGACTAGATGGCCTTTGGGATCTCTTCCAATGCTGCGATTCTGGAGACTTCTATCAAACATTAGGAAAGGCAGCTCCTGCGTCACGGTCCCACTTGCCCATGACCAGAGTCTCAGAGGAGCCTCAGGAGAGACAAAGCGATGGAGGGATGCAGGTGTTCTGGGCATGAACCATGCCAGAGTGGACTGAGACTTTCCTTCTGGGCAAGTGGGGCAATTCGCACCCAAGGCCACAGGAGAGGGAAACATCTCAAAGGCCAAAGTGCTCAGCAGCTACTGCCAAACCAGTTCAACTTGCAGAGCCATGCGAGAGCCTTTCCTTTCTGCCCTCAGTGTTTCAAATGCGATGACTGTAGCCTAGAAGACTAGGATAGTGAATGCAAGAGCTTTTCTTGGGCTTTCTGCAGAAGGAACAATCATGAGATCCGGCGTTGGGAGAAAGGCAGGATGTCAAGGCAATCAATAAAGACCAAAAATAAATATCTCAGCTGTCTGTCTTGCATTTAATTGATCTTAAAGAGAGTTGGGGGAGAGGGCTTGGCTCCCAAAATCCTGTTAAATTATTATTATTATTATTATTAGACAGAGTGCAATGCTAGTATGGCAGAGGGCCAAGAAGTGCATTTTGGCATAACTAAAGTCACCTAATAATAATAATAATAATAATAATAATAATAATAATAATAATAATAATAATAATAATAATAATAATAATAATGTTAAAAATTATTATTAATGACTTGACTGCCATTCTGGTTCATTTTGGAGGAGATTTTAAGAATCATTTATGATTTTTGGGTGGTATAGGGAACTTTGGAAGCCCAGGAGAATAAAACCACTGAAGCCTGGGCATTTTATATAAATACAGCTTGGATATTTATTTTATAAAACTCCTTCTAGCATTATGGTGCTGCCTGCAGAAATGTGATGCCTGCAACTCTCCCTGTGGCCACCGGGTGGCACTGTGACACTGTTTTCCCCAAAGGCTGTACAAGGGTGACATCTGGTGGCCATTCTGTGTCATTACAGATAAGGAATAAAAATATAGATATAGATATATTGAATGCAAGAGTTTTTCCTGGAATCTCTTCAGAAAGTGCAATTATGAGACATTGTGTAAAATGCTAAGCCTTCTTCATTTATTATTTTATTCATGATAAAAGCTATAAGTGGCTTTATAAAATGAATATCCAAGCTGTATTTATATAAAGTGCCCAAGCGTCAGTGTTTTTATTCTGCTGAGCTTCCAAAGCTCCCTATACCACCAAAAAATCAGAAATAATTGTTAAAATCTCCTCCAAAATGACCCCCAAATCGGAATCCTTTTTAAATTTATGATTATGATCTTTATGATCATTATGATGATGATTAAGATTATTATTATTAGACAGAGTGCAATGCTAGTAGGGCAGAGGGCAAAGAAAGCACTTTAATCCCACTTTCTCTGCCATGGCCCCATCCTTTGGATTCCTGGGGTTTCTAGTTTGCTTGAGGGGTCCTTGGAATTTCCCCTGATAGAGTGCAATGGTCCTCCCTGGAGCTACAATTCCCAGGATTCACAAAGATTGACTCATGCCCTGTTTAAGTGACCTCCATCTTTATTCTAGCCATGCTGCAAGCTGTTTTGGGCCACAATTCAGAAGGAAGGAGGGATAGGAATAAAATAATAAACGATGAAGGCTCAGCATTTTACAGAAGGTCTCATAATTGCACTTTCTGAAGAGATTCCAGGAAAAACTCTTGCATTCAATATATCTATCTATATTTTTATTCCTTAGCTGTAACGACAGAGAATGGCCACCAGATGTCACCCTTGTACAGCCTTTGGGGAAAACAGTGTCACAGTGACACCCGGTGGCCACAGGGAGAGTTGCAGGAGCCACATTTCTCCAGGCAGCAGCATAATAAAGATAGAAGCAGTTTTATAAAAGAAATATCCAAGCTGCATTTATATAAAGTGCCCAGGATTCAGTGCTTTTATTCTCCTGAGCCTCCAAAGTGCCCTATACCACCGAAAAATCAGAAATAATTGTTAAAATCTCCTCCAAAATGAACCAGAATGGCAGTCAAGTCATTAAAAATCCTTTTTAACATTATTATTATTATTATTATTAGGTGACTTTGGGTATGCCAAGGCCCTCTGCCATACTAGCATTGCACTCTGTCTAATAATAATAATAATAATAATAATAATAATAATAATAATAATATAAAAGGATTTTGGGAGCCAAGCCCTCTCCCCCAACTCTCATTAAAATCAATTAAATACAAGACAGGCAGCTGAGATATATATTTTTGGCCTTTATTTATTGCATTGATACCCTGCTTTTATCCCAATGTGGGATCTCATAATTGTTCCTTCTGCAGAAAGTCCAGGAAAAGCTCTTGCATTCAATATATCTATCTATATTTTTATTCCTTAGCTGTAATGACACAGAATGGCCACCAGATGTCACCCTTGTACAGCCTTCGGGGAAAACAATGCCACAGTGCCACCCGGTGGTCACATGGAGAGTTGCAGGCGCCACATTTCTGCAGGAAGCAGCTTTAAGCTAGAAGCAGTTTTAAAAAAGAAATATCCAAGCTGCATTTATATAAAGTGCCCAGGATTCAGTGGTTTTCTTCTCCTGAGCTTCCAAAGTGCCCTATACCACAGAAAAATCAGAAATAATTGTTAAAATCTCCTCCAAAATGAGCCAAAATGGCAGTCAAGTCATTAAAAATCCTTTTTAAATTTAAGATTATTATTGTTGTTGTTGTTGTTGTTGTTGTTATTATTATTATTATTAGACGGAGTGCAATGCTAGTACAGCAGCGGGCCAAGAAGGCTCTTTAATCCCACTTTCTCTGCCATGGCCTCATCCTATGGATTCCTGGGGTTTCTAGTTTGCTTGAGGGGTCCTTGGAATTTCCACTGATAGAGTGCTATGTTAGTCCCTGGTGCTACAATTCCCAGGATTCACAAAGATTGACTCATGCCCCCTTTAAGTGACATCCATCTTTATTCCAGCCCTGTTGCAAGTTGTAAAACCTCCTCCAAAATGAGCCAGAATGGCAGTCAGGTGACTTTGGGTATGCCAAAATGCACTTCTTGGCCCTCTGCCATACTAACATTGCACTCTGCTGAATAATAATAATAATAATAATAATAATAATAATAATAATTTAACAGGATTTTGGGAGCCAAGCCCTCTCCCCCAACTCTCTTTAAGATCAATCAAATACAAGATAGACAGCTGAGATATTTATTTTTGGTCTTTATTTATTGCATTGACATCCTGCCTTTCTCCCAACGCCGGATCTCATGATTGTTCCTTCTGCAGAAAGTCCAGGAAAAGCTCTTGCGTTCAGCATCCTAGTCTTCTAGGCTGCAGTCATCGCATTTGAAACGCTGAGGGCTCAGCATTTTACAGAACGTCTCATAATTGCACTTTTTGAAGAGATTCCAGGAAAAACTCTTGCATTCAATATATCTATATCTATATTTTTATTCCTTATCTGTAATGACAGAGAATGGCCACCAGATGTCACCCTTGTACAGCCTTTGGAGAAAACAGTGTCACAGTGCCACCCGGTGGCCACAGGGAGAGTTGCAGGCATCACATTTCTGCAGGCAGCACCATAATGCTAGAAGGAGTTTTATAAAATAAATATCCAAGCTGTATTTATATAAAATGCCCAGGCTTCAGTGGTTTTATTCTCCTGGGCTTCCAAAGTTCCCTATACCACCCAAAAATCATAAATGATTGTTAAAATCTCCTCCAAGGGTGCTATATTCCACATTAACTGCCATGGCAATATCCATATATGTATGTATGTGTGTTTGTGTGTGTGTTTGTGTGTGTGTGTGTGTGTGTGTATATATATATATATATATATATATATATATATCAATTAGAGTGCTGTAGTTTATACTGACTTACCATGGCAACATCCATATATGTGTGTTCGTGTGCATGCATGTGTGCTATATTCCACACTGTGTATATATATATATATATATATATATGAGTGCTGTATTCGCTGCTATCTGCCATGACAACATCTTCTGGACTCCTGGGATTTGTAGTTCAGCAAGGCAGAAGGTGAGGATTCTAAGTGCCCCTTCCCTCAATGGCAAGAGCCATGGCAGCTGAAGTGGGAGACATAGTGCTCTCTCTATTGGGGCAGCGTGTGTATGGCTCCTTGAAGATGTGTCCCTGGGAGAGATGGGAAACGTAGAGCAGGGCCCTTGGAAGGGAGGCTGAGGCCATCCATGCAAAGAGCATAGGATCCTAACAAGGGGAAGTTTGGGAAAGAGATGCTTCTGATGCTAAATCAATTCCTCTGGTTTCAGAAAGAAAGAAAGAAGGTTGGATATGAATAAAATAATAAGTGAAGAAGGCTCAGCATTTTACAGAAGGTCTCATAATTGTTTCTTCTGCAGAAAGTCCAGGAAAAACTCTTGCATTCAATATATCTATATCTATATTTTTATTCCTTATCTGCAATGACAGAGAATGGCCACCAGATGTCACCCTTGTACAGCCTTTGGGGAAAACAGTGTCACAGTGCCACCCGGTGGCCACAGGGAGAGTTGCAGGCGCCACATTTCTGCAGGCAGCAGCTTTAAGCTAGAAGCAGTTTTAAAAAATAAATATCCAAGCTGCATTTATATAAAGTGCCCAGGCTTCAGTGGTTTTATTCTCCTGGGCTTCCAAAGTGCCCTATACCACAGAAAAATCAGAAATAATTGTTAAAACCTCCTCCAAAATGAGCCAAAATGGCAGTCAGGTCATTAAAAATCCTTTTAATATTCATTATTATTATTATTATGATCATTGGGATTATTATGATTATTATGATATATATATACATATATATATATATATACAAGCATATATAAATATATGGACAGTTGAGAAAGAGGATAGGATCTAGACAGAGCTCTCCCTAGAAGCCAAGATGACAAGATTCAGACTTTTGTACTTTGGAGACAAGATGAGAAGGCATGAATTGCTGGAAAAGACTCGTTCATTCATACAAGGGTAGGATTTACAATAGATTTGCAATAAAATAAAATACGTTTACAATGGAACTTCAGGATCATGATTATAAAATTTAAGCCATGATCTTGAAGCCTCCAGCAGGAAACTGGCCATTAGCCTGGTAATATGTGGATTCCGATCTTCCAATAAGAATCATAGAATCCTAGAGTTGGAAGAGACCCAAAGGGTCATCCAGTCCAACCCCATTCTGCCATGCAGGAACTCCCAATCAAAGCATCCCCGACAGATGGAGGTCTTTAAGCAGAGGCTGGATGGCCATCTGTTGGGGATGCTTTGATTGGGAGTTCCTGCATGGCAGAAGGGGTTGGACTGGATGACCCTTTGGGGTCTCTTCCAACTCTATGATTCTATGATTCCATGAATAAGAATTCCACTGATAACCCATCCAAACCGATGTTCATTTCCAATAACCTCCTTAACAATTTCCCCCTAGGATGGGGTGTAAATATCTGGCCCTTGTCGCATTTGAGGGGTGAACATTTAATAAATGCTAATAAAAATGCCTTCCTGTTGGAAATGACAAAAATAATGTTCGGAAAGGCGGAGGGAAGTAAGGAAGGGTTTGTTGAGTTGTAGTCTACGATGTTTGTGAGATGATGTGTATCATTTTGTTTGTTTTGTCCTTTTAGGATATATATGTTAATCGTTTGTTATGTGTGTATGTATTTATTTATGTATATATAGAAATAAAAATTCAAATTATTATTCTTATTCTTATTCTTATTATTATTATTATTATTATTAATATCCCACCTCAGTTGTATTTTACAGAGAGGTGGGACATAAATAAATGTTGTTATTATTATTATTATTATTATTCTGCCTCGGTTGTATTTTACAGAGGTGGGATATAAATAATAATAATAATAATAATAATAATAATAATAATAAATATCCCACCTCGGTTGTATTTTACAGAGAGGTGGGACATAAATAAATGTTGTTGTTGTTGTTATTATTATTATTATTATCCCACCTCAGTTGTATTTTACAGAGAGGTGGGACATAAATAAATGTTGTTGTTGTTGTTATTATTATTATTATTATCCCACCTCAGTTGTATTTTACAGAGAGGTGGGACATAAATAAATGTTGTTGGTGTTGTTATTATTATTATTATTATCCCACCTCAGTTGTATTTTACAGAGAGGTGGGACATAAATAAATGTTGTTGTTGTTGTTATTATTATTATTATTATCCCACCTCAGTTGTATTTTACAGAGAGGTGGGATATAAATAAATGTTGTTGTTGTTGTTGTTGTTATTATTATTATTATTATTCTGCCTCGGTTGTATTTTACAGAGGTGGGATATAAATAATAATAATAATAATAATAATAATAATATCCCACCTCGGTTGTATTTTACAGAGAGGTGGGACATAAATAAATGTTGTTATTATTATTATTATTATTATTATTATTATCCCACCTCAGTTGTATTTTACAGAGAGGTGGGATATAAATAAATGTTGCTGTTGTTGTTGTTGTTATTATTATTATTATTATTATTATCCCACCTTGGTTGTATTTTACAGAGAAGCAGGACATAAATAAATGTTATTATTATTAGTATTATTATTCTGCCTTGGTTGTATTTTACAGAGGTGGGATATTAATAATAATAATAACAATAATAATAATAACAACAATAATAATAAAAATATCCCACCTTGGTTGTATTTTACAGAGAGGTGGGACATAAATAAATGTTGTTATTATTATTATTATTATTATTATTATTATTCTGCCTTGGTTGTATTTTACAGAGGTGGGGTATAAATAATAGTAATAATAATAATAATAATAATAATAATCTGCCTTGGTTGTATTTTACAGAGAGGTGGGATATAAATAAATGTTGCTGTTGTTGTTGTTGTTATTATTATTATTATTATTCATTGCAGATTCATTGCAAATTCTGTGAACTGTCTTTCAGTTCCTTGCAGGCAGATGTTTTGCATCTGCATTTGATCTTCCCGTCTTTTTAATCGGTTGCCATCATTTTCTGCCCTAATTAGCAATCCTTCTGGATTTTCTTCTTCTTTGGGTTTTGTGTTTCCACTTTGGTTTTGTGCTTTAGCATCCTTTCAAGCTTCCTGTTGTCTGACAGAGGAGGCATTTGTTTCAATAATAATTCCCCGGAACAGCTTGGCTTGCAAAAGCTTGTCTGGCCAGCATTGCCAATGGTGAGGGATAATAATAATAATAATAATAATAATAATAACAACAACAACAACAACAATAATAATTGGGAATGCTCTGGCCAGCATTGCCAGTGGTGAAGGATAATAATAATAATAATAATAATAATAATAATAATAATAATAATAATAATAATAATGTGGGAATGCAGTTCCAACCAGATCTGGGAGCATTGCCAATGGTGAAGGATTTTAATAATAATAATAATAATAATAATAATAATGTGGGAATGCAATACCAACCAGATCTGGGCAGCATTGCCAATGGTGAGGGATGATGATGATTATTATTATTATTATTATTATTTATACCCTGCCTTTAGCCTTGGCCATCAAGGCGGCTTACCTCTAAAATCAAATATATAAAATAACAACCCTTCCAATAACAATGAACCAATGTAAACTAACACAATTGACATTAAAAATACATTAAAATTCAGTCTCAGTTAAAACTGGAAATTAAACAAGAGACAAAATTAAAAACCTGGGGCAAGGCGAGAAAATAAGAGCCCATCCGACTCCTCTCAACTTTCTCATCTTGGTCCATTCATTTCCTAATTGAGAGCAGAGAGGTGTTTATTTCCCCCAGATGCCCTCTTTGTGGTTTTGTGTTTTTGTTTTGCAATGGCCTGAGTTCGAATGCAGCAACTCCAAGGGCAAAGGCAAGCTTCTACTGCTCCTACAGGCATTTAATATCTAGGTTTGGAGGCCTTGCAAAATGGGGCAGGAGTGGAGTTTTTGTTGCAAAATGGTCGAAAGCAAAGGCAAAATGTTGACATAATAGTTTTGCAGTGGATTGGAAAATGTTGGAATTGGGGGGCTTCCAAGGGACCCGGGTTCAAGGCGCCCTTGACTCAGTCTTGGGAGGGTTGCCACTTTCTCCTCCCTGCCTCTCTCTCTCCTTTCCTTTCCCTTTCCCTTTCCTTTCCTTTCCCTTTCCTTTTCCCCTTCCCCTTCCCCTTCCTTTCCTTCCCTTTCCCTTTCCCCTTCCCCTTCCTTTTCCTCTTTCCCTTTCCTTTCCTTTCCTTCCCCTTCCCCTTCCCTTTCCCCTTCCCCTTCCTTTTCTTCCCTTTCCCTTTCCTTTCCTTTCCTTCCCCTTTCCTTTTCCCCTTCCCCTTCCCCTTCCTTTCCTTCCCTTTCCCCTTCCCCTTCCTTTTCCTCTTTCCCTTTCCTTTCCTTTCCTTCCCCTTCCCTTTCCCCTTCCCCTTCCTTTTCCTCTCTTTCCCTTTCCTTCCCCTTCCCCTTCCCTTTCCCCTTCCCCTTCCTTTTCCTCTCTTTCCCTTTCCTTCCCCTTCCCTTTCCCCTTCCTTTTCCTCTCTTTCCCTTTCCTTCCCCTTCCCCTTCCCCTTCCCCTTCCTTTTCTTCCCTTTCCCTTTCCTTTCCTTCCCCTTCCCTTTCCCCTTCCCCTTCCTTTTCCTCTCTTTCCCTTTCCTTCCCCTTCCCTTTCCCCTTCCCCTTCCTTTTCTTCCCTTTCCCTTTCCTTTCCTTTCCTTTCCTTCCCCTTCCCTTTCCCCTTCCCCTTCCTTTTCCTCTCTTTCCCTTTCCTTCCCCTTCCCTTTCCCCTTCCCCTTCCTTTTCCTCTCTTTCCCTTTCCTTCCCCTTCCCCTTCCCTTTCCCCTTCCCCTTCTTTTTCTTCTTTTTCCCTTCCTTCCCCTTCCCTTTCCCCTTCCTCTTCCTTTTCTTCCCTTTCCCTTTCCTTTCCTTTCCTTCCCCTTCCCTTTCCCCTTCCCCTTCCTTTTCCTCTCTTTCCCTTTCCTTCCCCTTCCCTTTCCCCTTCCCCTTCCTTTTCTTCCCTTTCCCTTTCCTTTCCTTTCCTTCCCCTTCCCTTTCCCCTTCCCCTTCCTTTTCCTCTCTTTCCCTTTCCTTCCCCTTCCCTTTCCCCTTCCCCTTCCTTTTCCTCTCTTTCCCTTTCCTTCCCCTTCCCCTTCCCTTTCCCCTTCCCCTTCTTTTTCTTCTTTTTCCCTTTCCCTTCCTTCCCCTTCCCTTTCCCCTTTCCCTTTCCTTTCCTTCCCCTTCCCTTTCCCCTTCCCCTTCCTTTTCCTCTCTTTCCCTTTCCTTCCCCTTCCCTTTCCCCTTCCCCTTCCTTTTCCTCTCTTTCCCTTTCCTTCCCCTTCCCCTTCCCTTTCCCCTTCCCCTTCTTTTTCTTCTTTTTCCCTTTCCCTTCCTTCCCCTTCCCTTTCCCCTTTCCTTCCTCTTTCCAAGGATGTGGAGAAACTGGAGCGTGTCCAAAGGAGGGCAACTAAAACCAAGCCCTATGAGGAACGACTTCGGGAACTGGGTATGTTTAGCCTGGAGAAGAGAAGGTTAAGAGGGGATATGAGAGCCTTCCTTCCTTCCCCGATATAATCTGTCAGGGATGCTTTAATTGGGAGTTCCTGCATGGCAGAATGGGGTTGGACTGGATGACCCTTGGGGGTATCTTCCAACTCTAGGATTCTATAAATTAGAAGAAAAGAGATTCCACCACAACATTATCAGTGTGGGTCCATCTTGCTTGCTTGGTAGAGAATATCTGCAGCCATTTTCCTGTGGAGGGGGAAAAGGCTTGCTGTCCCTGAGTTCGAGACAGTCACTCGCCTTCTCCAACCCAACTTGGGCCAACTTGTTTCAAACCGGAGAGCCAGTTTCTTGGAAAGCGTACTGCCCAATTTCCACATGTATTTCCAAACGTGGTGGAGAAAAAGACTCCTAAGATGCAGCTCCAGGACAATTTGGGGTTGTTGGGTTTTTTAAGGAAAAAAACATTCAAGAGAAGTGCACTGTTTGCTCTGAATCCGACAGAGCCAAAGAAAACCTCTCTTGTTATGGCAGTGAGCAAAGCTGCCAGGGATGGAAAGAGGGAAGGGAGAAAAGGAAAGCAGATGGAGAGGAGTGCCTTTTCATAGAATCATCGAATCCGAGAATCGGAAGAGACCCCCAAAGGCCATCCAGTCCAACCCCATTCTGCCATGCAGGAACTCACACTCAAAGCATCTCCGACAGATGCCCATCCAGCCTCTGTTTAAAAAATGCCAGAGCAGAGAAAGATGGTTTCAATAGTAAAACCGGGTCCAGGCCGAGACATTTCTACTTCCTACGGCGACAGACAAGATGGTGTCTCCATATTGTCCCATAACTATGGTTGCTCTACTCATCCCACAATGCCTCATTTTAATGAGGGTTAATTTTAGACTGATTTTAGTAACTTGAATGTCTTTTATGATGTTTTCTGTTTTAATCGGGGGTTAGGGAATTATGTTTAATTAATGTCATTATGGTATTTTATGATTGTTATCTGCCTCGATCCTTCGGGGAGAGGTGGGCTATAAATTATTATTATTATTATTATTATTATTATTGATAATGAACTCAGCACTCTCTAAGTTGTTTACAGTCTGTAAGCCAAAAAACCGGGTCCTCATTTTACCGACCGACAAAAGGATGGAAGGCTGAATCAACGCTGGAGCCCTGCCTGGGCTCGAACTCACAACCTTGTGGCTCCAGAAACTCCATTAAACCACTGCACCACTATGTCTCCCTTCATGTCATCATGACCACCGGGAATTGTAGGAACCATAGTTGGAAAATTTATATTTTGATGTAATTTATCCTACGTTATGAACCATCTTAGCCGGCACCTGGATCTTCCTTCGACGCTGGCGATAAGGACGCGGCTTCATAGTACCTGAAGGATGATGGGTAGCTGTGGCCCTCCAGAAATCTTCTGACGACCGAGTCTGGATGGCCATCTGTTGGGGATGCTTTGATTGTGAGTTCCTGCATGGCAGAAGGGGGTTGGACTGGATGTCCCTTGGGGGTCCCTTCCAACTCTAGAATTCTCTGATTTTATGACAATCCTGCACCATTGGTTTTGCTGGGCAGGAGTTTTAGGCCAAAAACATCTGGAGGGCCACAGTTCCTCCCCCATGGTCTCCGACATTTCACAACGGTCAAGCAGGACCAAGCAAATTAGAATCATAGAATCCTAGAGTTGGAAGAGACCCCAAGGGTCATCCAGTCCAACCCCCCCTTCTGCCATGCAGGAACTCCCCATCAAAGCATCCCCAATGACAGATGGCCATCCAGCCTCTGCTTCAAGACCTCCAAGGAAGGAGAGTTGTGCGTCAGGGAAAACACACTTTGCTAGGAGAGGCTTGCAGCCGTTTGATTTTTGACTACCGAGTTGAGTACTAACACCTTTTGCACTTTGATCCCAATTTGCAGCAGTTGGAGCGAGAGATTTAATCCAGATTGGAACAGTATGCAGGAAAGACAGACTGCCCTGTCCTTAACTGACTCATGCCATTACTTTTCTCCGTCCGTCCGTCCGTCCGTTGTGTGTGTGTGTGTGTGTGTGTTTTAAAGGTTTGCCATGTTTACATGCCTTGACACAGAGCCACAATAAATGGTATTACATAAGCAGCACAACAGACTGTTCTTAATTCTCCCCTTCGTTTCTAATGGGAAGATGGGGCTGGCGGCTCTTGCATCCGGCTCTTTGGCTTGGCTGCTTCTCAAGGAGCATTGAGTCCAGTTCAGTTTCTTGACGGACCAAAAAGAGGGGGATATATTCCTCCCGGCCTCAAATGCATCCTCAGTCGCTTTTCAAGAGCTGCAAGAGAACGCAAGTACAGAATCCTATTGCCTGATGGTGCGAGATCTAGTGCATCATATCCTCCAACTCTTCCATTTTAGCAAGGAGAGCGCTAAGGAATTCTTTCTTCCCAGTTTTGCACCCGCTTCTTCAGATGTCTTATTCCAGGGGGGGGGGCCCTGACCAAAGCATTATAGAGTGGCACTATGACTTCCCTTGATCTAGAGACTATACTTCCATTAATGCAGCCTAAAATCGCGTTGGCCTTTTTAGCTGCCGCATCACACTGTTGACTCATGCTCAACTTGTGGTCTACTAGGACTAGAGAACTAGAGAAGATCCTAAAATGCAAAGATAGACAACTCAGCACAAAAGTATGAATCATACAAGCCATCGTATTCCCTATTCTTCCCATGGATGGATGGGAGAGCTGGACAGTTAAGGAAGAAGATAGGAAGAAAACCAATGCATTTGAGAGAATGTGGGGCTGGAGAAGAGGGCTGAGGATCCCATGGAGAGCCAAAAGGACAAACAAAGGGGTCCTAGAGCAGGTCAAGCCGGAAACCTCCCTGGAAGAAGCCAAGATGACCAAACTGAGGCTGTCGTACTTTGGAGACATCATGAGAAGGCATGAATTGTTGGAAAAGACAATAATGTTAGGAAAGGTGGAGGGAAGTAGAAAGAGAGGAAAACCAGAAGCTAGATGGATGGACTTTGTTAAAGAGACCATGAATATGAGTTTGCAGGAGCTGGGCAGAGAAGGAGAAGACATAGGGTCTTGGAGAGGTCTCATCCATAGGGTCAAGATCAACGCAAAGGCAGTTAACAACAACAACAAATGCCTTCAAGTAGTTTCTGACCTATGGCGACCCTGAGGTTTTCTTGGCAAAATTTGTCCAGAGCGTGTTTGCCCTTGCTTTTCTCTGAGGCTGAGTGAGTGTGACTTTGCCCAAAGTCCCAAAGTGGATTTCTATGGCTCATGAGCCCCTGATCTCAAGTCATTTCGCGACGCTCAAGCCGCCGCATCACGTCGCCATGGGTCGAGACCGGCGCAAAGGCAGTGGTCAACAACCGGGTGGCCGCCCGTCCGATATGCTTTGATTGAGAGTTCCTGCATGGCAAGGAGGGGTTGGGACTGGATGGCCCTTGGGGGTCTCTTCCAACTCTTGGATCCTATGAACTTCCTGACAGTAAGAGCCGTTCGACAGTGGAACACACTCCTTCGGAGATTTTGGTGGAGTCTCCTTCCTTGGAGGTCTTTATGCAGAGGCTGGATGGCCATCCGTCAATGGGGATGCTTTGATTGGGAGTTCCTGCATGGCAGGGGGTTGGACTGGATGACCCTTGGGGGTCTCTTCCAACTCTTGGATCCTATGATTCTACGAAATGTTGGAGGATATGTCAATGCACAACCCTTCGCCCTGTCCTTAAAAGCAGACAATGTATTATTTATTTCCCAGCAGGGAATCTGCTTTTCTGAAGCATTCGGAGGGGAAATTCTGAATCAGAGCTTTGTGGTTCCACTCCATCATTTCCATTCCCTTCCTCTCCTTTTTTGGGGGGGTCCTCCCTGCCCATCTTGGTGGTTGTTGTTGTTGTTGTTGATGATGATGATGATGATGATGTTGTTGCATAAATCTGCAGATGTCCTTCTCCAGCTGCTGAAACACATCTGGCCGGACTGCCTCCCTTCCCTGAGGTCTGGCTTTCTCTTCCTTTCTCTCTCTGCCTCCTCCATGAACAGAGAGACGCTCAGTAATACGATACAGCTTGGCAAGGATTGATTTATAAAAAAATAAAATAAAATAAAATAAAATAAATGCTTGGCCTGTCAAACAGAGGTTTAATGTAAAGTCTCTCCAGGATTTCTCTCCAAGCCAGAAAAAGGATTTGTGATTTTCCGGCAAAGTTTGCCGCTCGCTGCCGCAAAGCCTGCAGCCCTGTATTTAGAAGGATTTACCTCTCCTGCTTCCAAACAGGGAATCTTTCCTTTTATTTTAATTTTTTCCCCCCCTCTTCCTTTCTTCTTTTTCGTCGGATTGTTTTAATTAAAGGAAAACCATGGAGCAGACCGAAAAGCTGTCAGGGAGCATTTTTCATTTTTCCTTCCTGAGTTTCTTGCGCCTTTTCCCATTCTTGGTTCTCTTTGCTGCTTTGCTTGGGACAGAAGCGCAGGCAATGGAGGTAAGACATGATGGGATCCCTTTCTTCCTTCCGCAATGTTGTATTTGCATTTATATAATAATAATAATAATAATAATAATAATAATAATAATAATAATAATAATAATAATATGCCTTTGCTCCATGATTCCCCGTCTCTTTACAACCCATGGAAAGGTCAGGCAGACAATAAAAGGATCTGGCCCAGTGACCTTTTGGGGGGTTGCAGACTGCCAGAAATAGTGCAAATTGAGTCCACTTTTAGGGTTAGGGAATCATGGGAACTGTATTATATTGTGGCACCAGAGCTCTCTGACAGAGAAGGCTCAATGTCTCAGAAAAAAAACCAATTCCCATGATTCCCTAGCACTAACCCTAACCCTAAAAGTGGACTCAATTTGCACTATTTCTGGCAGTCTGCAACCCCCCTTTATGTCTCAGGGAAGAACCGAACCTGGTCCAGTTGCCCCAAGTTCAGGGTTAACCTACAGAGACACTTCGGTTGCATCCCGTAATTCTTCTTCTATATTCCCATTGAGCGAAATGGGTTGTTAGCGGTGTGTCCAGGTGTCGGTGTGTTTATTTCATTTATGGCTTCCAGGGCCAGATTCTCACAAGGCAAGTTCTATGTGATATGAGAGCCCTGTTTAAATATTTGGAGGGGTGTCATATTGAGGAGGGAGCAAGCTTGTTTTCTGCTGCTCCAGAGAACAGGATCCAGAACAACGGATGCAAGCTCCAGGAAAAGAGATTCCACCTCAACATTAGGAGGAACTTCCTGACAGTAAGAGCTGTTCGACAGGGGAAGACACTCCATCTGAAAGTGATGGGTTCCCCTTCCATGGAGGTCTTTAAACAGAGGCTGGATGGCCATCTGTCAGGAGTGCTTTGATTGGGAATTACTGCATGGCAGAATGGGGTTGGACTGGATGGCCCTTGGGGTCTCTTCCAACTCTATCTCCATCCAGCCTCTGCTTAAAGACCTCCAAGGAAGGAGACTCCGACACTCTCCGAGGCTTCATCTTCCACTATTGAACAGCTCTTACCGTCAGGAAATTCCTCCTAATGTTGAGCTGGAATCTCTTTTCCTGGAGCTTGCACCCATTGTTCCGGGTCCAAGTTTCTGGGGCAGCAGAAAACAAGCTTGTTCCCTCCTCAATATGACATCCCTTTAAATATTTAAACACGGCTATCATATCACCTCAGCCTTCTCTTCTCCAGGCTAAACATCCCCAGCTCCCTAAGTCGTTCCTCATAGGGCTTGCTTTCCAGACCCTTCACCATTTTAGTTGCCCTCCTTTGGACACGCTCCAGTTTCTCCACATCCTTTTTGAACTGTGGTGCCCAGAACTGGACACAGGATTATTCCAGGTGAGGCCTGACCAGAGCAGAATAGAGTGGCACTATTACTTCCCTTGATCTAGATACTATATTTCTATTAATGCAGTCTAGGATTGCATTGGTCTTTTTAGCTGCAGCATCACACTGTTGACTCATGTTCAACTTGTGGTCTACTAGGACTCCTAGATCCCTTTTACATTCAGCCAGGTGTCCCCCATCTTATATCTATCCATTTCATTCTTTGTGCCGAAGTGCAGTACCTTACATTTCTCTGTGTTGAAATTCATTTTGTTAGCTTTGGCCCAGCTTTCTAATCTAATAAGGTAATTTTGAATTTTCATCCTGTCTTCCGGGGTATTAGCTATTCCTCCTAAATTAGTGTCATCTGCAAATTTGAGAAGCATGCCTCCTATTGCTTCATCCAAATCACTGATAAAGAGACCACAGATGATGTACCTCGCTTTAAAGCAAACAATGAAGAAAATAGTTGAGGTAGTCCAAGATTTTTCATGCCTAGGCTCTATCATTACAATCAGCATCTCCATGGCATTGTATTTCCAATTTCTGACGCAACGGTCGTAAAAACTGGGCAGGGGAGAAAGCTGGCAGGAAAACGAGTCAGCTGCTGACATGAACGCTGTTGCTCCAATGGATCTCTTCTAGTCCAGAGGAGCCATGAAATGCCTTTAAGCAGAGGCTGGATGGCCATCTGTTGCGGATGCTTTGATTGGGAGTTCCTGCATGGCAGAATGGGGTTGGACTGGATGGCCCTTAGGGTCTCTTCCAACTCTATGATTCTATGATTCTGTGATCCTGACTCCAATAGAGAGGGGCATGAACAGGATAGTGACAACGGACTTCATCATACGGGCAAAAGAGACGGGATAATAGCGCTATGCTCCCGTCAATATCACACAATAACGGGATGCATGGCATGGCAGAATGGGGTTGGACTGGATGGCCCTTGGGGTCTCTTCCAACTCTATGATTCTATGATTCTATGATTCTATGTCGGCCTCTGCCCTTCATTGAAGAACATTTTAGCAAATGCTCCTGCTGCAAAACTTCCTCAGCCCGAAATGCAAAGGCCGTCATTTCGGGATGAGCTCATGGCCCTGCAATCCAAAATTGCTGCCCTAAGAGCCAATGGAGAGCCCCCTCTGAAGCAGAGGAGACTTGGCAACCCATCATGTGTGCTTGGCACCATCAGCTGCGGGCTTCGATTCGTTGGCCGTCTCTTTTCTGGCTCACTGGATTTCCCTGGAAAAACTGGGAAGAGACGGAGTTGGGTCGGCTCCCAAGAGGCGGGTGTGTGGGATGCCTCTGCTTTTAGCCCTGTTTAGACTGGGAAGCTGGGAAACACAAGAGAGCAAGCAAACGGTCCTTTAAGTACACAACGGAACCATTAGATCTTCGCACAGATCCTGGCTTCTGTGCAAGGAGCATCCACTAACAAATGGCTTCCTACAGGGAAATATTAAGTTTGGGGGATGTAGACTGCCAGAAATAGTGCAAATTGAGTCCACTTTTAGGGTTAGGGTTAGTGCTAGGGAATCATGGGAATTGTTTTTGTTCTGAGATATTGAGCCTTCTCTGTCAGAGAGCTCTGGTGCCACAATAAAATACAGTTCCCATGATTCCCTAACCCTAACCCTAAAAGTGGACTCAATTTGCACTATTTCTGGCAGTCTGCAGCCCCCCAAACTTTGGGGGAAGCTCAGCTCAGACATCTCCCTTCCTATGTTGCAGAATTTATTTTTCTTGCCGACTTAACCAGAGCTTGGAAAGTTACTTTTTTGTGAAATCTTTTGTTCCTGAATTCAAAGATATAGCTGTGTTAGTCGGGAGAACTGCATTCAGAATTAAAACACCTTACCTGAGCCGGCTTAAAATTAGTAGACTTAAGTCTAGGAAGGATCATGCTGCCAACTTCTTTCTTTCAGTGAGTCTCAAAGGTGCTCCAAGATCTCTGTGTATATTAAAACTTCATATGCATATAGTCTCTATCCATATGCATCTGAGGAAGTAGACATAAGTCTACGAAAGCTCATGCTGCCAACTTCTTTTTTTGAGTTAGTCTCAAAGGGGCTACAAAATCTCTCTACAGACTGGAGCTTATCGCATTCACAATTAAAACGTCTTACCTGAGCCGGCTTAACATTTAAACAGGGCGGCATCCTGATGTTATCACAAGGATTTAGCCGCCAAATTTGCCACCCGGGTCCATCCCGAGTCCATCCCAGGGGTGCTCCGACGACCATTTCCTTAAGCCGGAAAACTCCTAAAAAAACGCGCTGAGCATCCCTGCGACTGGGGATGGACCGGGGATGGACCCGGGTGACGATTTCGGCGGCTAAATCCTTGTCCTTGATCAAGATGCTGCCCGCTTTAAATGTTAAGCCGGCTCAGGTAAGACGTTTTAATTGTGAATGCGATAAGCTCCAGTCTGTAGAGAGATTTTGTAGCCCCTTTGAGACTAACTCAAATAAAGAAGTTGGCAGCATGAGCTTTCGTAGACTTATGTCTACTTCCTCAGATGCATATGGGTAGAGACTATATGCGTATGAAGTTTTAATATGAAGAGAGATCTTGTGGTACCTTTGAGACTCACTGAAAGAAAGAAGTTGGCAGTATGAGCTTTCCTAAATTTAAGTCTACTCCGCAGATGGATATGGCTATAGACCAGGGGTAGGCAAGCCTAGTGGAGTGTTCTTTCTAGGAATCTCTGGGTCCTCCAATACAACTCTATGGTCACCATCTGCCAGACATTGACTACAGAATTGCGCTGGAGGAGCTACAAATGCCTATGGAGTCTTCTCTCTAGGAATCTCTAGGTCCTCCAGTGAGACTTTTGGTTAAAGTTGATCATAGAGTTGCACTGGAGGACCTAGATATCCCTAGAGAGAACATATTAATAAAATCCGTGAATAATGAAAGCCGCAAAAGTCAAAACTGCAAATGTGGAGGGATAAATATACAGATTTAAATATGGATTTTCAGCACGGACCAGGCTTTTATGCTAGCTTCCTGGAAGCATGGCTGGTTGCTACTGGAAAGAGTTCGGCTCTTACCAAGCAATTGGGGAAATTTTAGGGGGGAAATAAAGACAACCACCACATAAGATTATTTTTCCAGAGGGGGAAAAAAAACCTGTTCCAAAGTGGTAGGAAAAATCCTCTCCGGCCTCATTCCCACTTATAAATAAATCAGTATGCAATCCGAATCGATGGATCGGTTCGACAGCAGAGCGTGGTTCACATTACATTTGCCACGGTCGCATTTTCTTCTTGCAAAATAACCCACTTGTCGTTCACATTGACTTTTTGATTCAATCGATTCAAAACGGACCCTCTTCAGCAGATCGCTGATCCCGTCATAGGAAATCGGTTCCGATCCGCATCTCGTTCACACTTGCGGTGAATCCATTTGTTGCCAAAGACGCGGAAAAAAAATGAGCGCCAAAAAGACGTGCGTTCAATGGGTCTAGCGCTGAGCCCCCCCTTGCCAAACCGATTCAGCGATTCGGCTCAAGTGCAAACAAGGGTCATTTAAACCACTTCAAATCGAGTAGCAAACCGGTTTATAACGTATTGGGAATGAGGCTTCCATCTCTCTCCCTACCCCTAAACCAGGGGTAGGCAACCTTTCCCCTTGAAGGGCCGAGGGACTTCAGCTCCCAGAATCCCAGGAGCTATTGGCCAACATGGGACTATTGGCCAATATGGCTGAGGCTTCTGGGAGCTGAAGTCCCTCGGCCCTTCAAGGGGAAAGGTTGCCTACCTCTGGCCTAAACACACACATACACACACTTGTAACTTTCATAAGAAAGAATAATGGGAAATAGATAATGGTACCGTTTACATCAATAACTAATGCTGGGTAATTGGTGTAGAACAGGGGTAGGCAACCTAAGGCCCGGGGGCCGGATGCGGCCGCCTGAGGCCTTTGGATCAGCCCCAGGCCGGTCCTGCCGCCGCCGCCCCCCGCCATGATTGATTGATTATTGTTGTTATTAATTGTTCTTGGGGTTTTCTGGGCAAAATCTCCACAGGGGTTTTGCCATGGCTTTGCTGGGGCTGAGAGAGTGTGCATGCATATTTATTTATTTATTTTGGGTGCTTTGCCCCCCCCCAATTCTCTGAGGGACAGCAACCCGGCCCCCGGCTCAAAAAGGTTGCCTACCTCTAGTGTAGAAGTAATGTACCGCTGAATGCCGTTCCAAAGTTTTGTGACCGACTTGTCTGCTTTTTAAGGAAGCCGCTGCGCCTCCGGGTTTTCCTCCGGGCGTTCGCGCGTCTCTTCACGGCCTCCTCACCTTTCCTCCTCCTCGGCCGCATATCCGGAAGAAGCGATACACACTGACGCCGGGGCAACTGAAATGGGACCATTTCAATCTCACGTACAAGTAGGGATGGTTTGTTTGGTGGGGTTTATGCTCTCCGTAGAGCTTGACATTGCAAAATTCGGGATCGAGGGAAATAATAATGCCACTCCATTCTGTTTTGGTCAGGCCTTGCCTGGAATATTGTGTCCAGTCCGGATTGGCTTGCCACAGGGCGGTATATAAATAAAATTGATTATTATTATTATTATTATTATTATTAACGTCGAGAAGCTGGAGTGTGTCCAGAGAAGGGCAACCAAAATGGCCAAGGGTCTGGAAACTATAAAGTTTGGCTTGCCACAGGGCAGTATATAAATAAAATTTATTATTATTATTATTATTAACGTCGAGAAGCTGGAGCGTGTCCAGAGAAGGGCAACCAAAATGGCCAAGGGTCTGGAAACTATAAAGTTTGGCTTGCCACAGGGCAGTATATAAATAAAATTTATTATTATTATTATTATTATTAACGTCGAGAAGCTGGAGTGTGTCCAGAGAAGGGCAACCAAAATGGCCAAGGGTCTGGAAACTATAAAGTTTGGCTTGCCACAGGGCGGTATCTAAATAAAATTTATTATTATTATTATTATTATTATTAACGTCGAGAAGCTGGAGCGTGTCCAGAGAAGGGCAACCAAAATGGCCAAGGGTCTGGAAACTATAAAGTTTGGCTTGCCACAGGGCAGTATATAAATAAAATTTATTATTATTATTATTATTATTATTATTAACGTCGAGAAGCTGGAGTGTGTCCAGAGAAGGGCAACCAAAATGGCCAAGGGTCTGGAAACTATAAAGTTTGGCTTGCCACAGGGCAGTATATAAATAAAATTTATTATTATTATTATTATTATTATTATTATTATTATTAACGTCGAGAAGCTGGAGCCTGTCCAGAGAAGGGCAACCAAAATGGCCAAGGGTCTGGAAACTATAAAGTTTGGCTTGCCACAGGGCAGTATATAAATAAAATTTATTATTATTATTATTATTATTATTATTATTATTATTATTATTATTATTATTATTATTATTATTAACGTCGAGAAGCTGGAGCCTGTCCAGAGAAGGGCAACCAAAATGGCCAAGGGTCTGGAAACTATAAAGCCCTATAAGGAGAGACTTACGGAGCTGAGTATGAAGATTATCGCACGATGATATGAACCGGCTTACTTGAGCCGGCTTAAAATTAGAAGTGGGCGGCATCCTGATGTTATCAGCTGCATTTCGCTGCCGAAATCGCCGCCCGGGTGCAGCCCGGCTCCATCGCCCTTCGAAGGGGCGCTCCTCGTGCCTCTTTTCGAGTTTTCTGGCTTGAAAAATAGCTGCCAAAGTGCCCCTCTGAGTGGCAATGGAGCCAGGCTGTGTTTTCGGCAGCTAAATGCACCTGATAATATAAGGATATCAACCACCCGCTTCTAATTTTAAGCCAACTCAGGTAAGCCGGTTTTAATCATCACGCGATAATCGTCTATGTTTAGCCTGGAGAAGCGATAATATGGTAGCCCTCTTTAAATATTTGAAGGGATGTCATATTGAGGATGCAGCAAGCTTGTTTCCTGCTGCTCCAGAGAATAGGATACCAAGCAATGGATTCGAATTACAGGAAAAGAGATTCCACCTCAACATTAGGAGGAACGTCCTGACAGTAAGAGCTGTTTGACAGTGGAAGATACTCCCTCGGAGAGTTGTGGAGTCTCCATCTTTGGAGGACTATCGTTATTATGTAAGCTTCTATTTGTTTCTATATATATCTATACATGCCTTCCCTTGTTTTGTTTTGTTTTTAATTTTTTTTTAATGCAAGAAATGAATGTGAGATTAGACCTGGACTGTAGGGAAGTGACCTTCTTTCTTGTGAACCAATGAGTTCTATGAGTTGGAAGAGACCCCCAAGGGCCATCCAGTCCAACCCCATTCTGCCATGCAGGAACTCACGATCAAAGCATCCTCGACAGATGGCCATCCAGCCTCTGTTTAAAGACCTCCAAGGAAGGAGACTCCACCAAAATCTCCATTGAGGGAGCGTGTTCCACTGTCGAACAGCTCTTTCTGTCAGGAAGTTCCTCCTAATGTTGACTTGGAATTTCTTTTCCTGGAGCTTGCATTCGGTGTTCCGGGTCCTAGTTTCTGGGGCAGCAGAAAACAAGCTTGCTCCATCCTCAATATGACATCCTTTCAAATATTTAAACAGGGCTATCATATCTCCTCTTAACCATTTCTTTTCCAGGCTAAACATACCCAGTTCCCTAAGTCGTTTCTCATAGGGCTTCATGGTTTCCAGATCTTTCACCATGGTGGTCACCCTCCTCTGGAGACCCTCCAGCTTGCCAATATTCCTCTTGAATTGTGGTGACCAGAACTGGTCACAATATTCCTGCTATTGACGGCATCGTAGAATTATGTTGGCTTTTTTAGCTGCCGCATCACACCGTTGGGTCATGGTCTACTGGGAGTCCTAGATCCCTTTCACATCTCCTGTGAACACAGGACCTCAGCTAACTTTACTCTTAGTGCCAGAGGTAGCATTCATTCTCTAAGGGAAAATAGCCATTTGGGTCCAGTTCCACAGCCTTTGGTTTACGTGGGTACGGCTACCCTAAGTATGTTAAGCTCACTTGTTTCAGAATGTGTATTTAATATGTCTTGACAAGCAATAGAGCTAGAGGTATTGTTTGTTAGGGGCGGGAATTTCAGTTGTGACGACTGTCTTATTGATTTTACAATAATTTACTGATTTTATAATCATAGAATCATAGAGTTGGAAGAGACCCCCAAGGGCCATCCAGTCCAACCCCCTTCTGCCATGCAGGAACTCCCAATCAAAGCATCCCCGACAGATGGCCATCCAGCCTCTGCTTAAAGACCTCCAAGGAAGGAGGTCTTTAATACAGTAGTCCAAATGGGATGTAACCAAGGCATGTGGCCAGTGTAGCCAGACCTGATGTCTCAAGAAGTGAGCATAGCTGGCGCACTAGTTTTAATGCGCCAGGAGTCGCCGCAGCCCCGATCCGGAGAGGAAACCCGGAGAGATCAGGCGGTCTGTACGGTCCCTTACGACCTCTCCATACGAACTTGCTAGAGCCCTAATATTTTCCGGGAAAGGCTTTCTTTCGGTCCCAACCCCATCACAGTCTCGCTTAGTGAGAACGCAAGAGAGAAAGAGAGCCTTCTTGGTGGCTGCTCCAAACCTCTGGAACTCCCTTCCACAAGAAGCAAGGCTGGCTCTCTCCCTGCTTGCCTTTCACCAGCAAGCAAAAATAGTTTTTATTCAGGCAGGATTTTAAATATATAATCACGGGACGGCTTTTGTATGCAGTGTTTGTTATATCGGGGTGGGCACTCCTGTTTTTAAAGTAATAATAATAATAATAATAATAATAATAATATTTATTTATATACCACCCAATGGTTGCCCAATCAGGGCGGTTTACAACATAAAACAATTTACAATAAAAAACAGAATTCCCCCCACCCTTAAAACATTATTAAACAAATAACATGATTAAAATCCATTAACAATTAACACAGAATAAAATCATAGTAATTAAATAATTAAAACATTCTACAATACGCCCCCGTCCTTTTATATTGTTTTGCTTGGATGTTTTTGTTATCATCTGTTTTTAAAGTGTTTTTATTTATGAGCTGCCTTATGGGTCCCTCTTCATGCAGAAAGGCGGCATAAAAATGAAATCAATAATAAATAAATAGAAATAATGTTCCATTTGGATAATAATAATAATAATAATAATAATAATAATAATAATAATAATAATTTTTATTTTTATCCCACCCCTCTGCATTTGCAATCGCAAATTAAAACAGCATCACAAGTTAAAACAATCCAAGACTCCCCTTGCCTAACCCACCCGCCCCTTAAAAATATATTAAACTATTAGTAAGTTAAAATACAAGATAAAAACAATATAGTAGTCCTGATACGATCACTCTGTAAGACATGTTTGACTAGAAGCTGATATTGGGACAGATGTTTCTGCAAAACCTGTGGACAGATGTGCTTAACTCCTAAAATCCCACAGCCACCATAGCCTAGCCTAGAAAATTCTGGGATTGTAGTCCTCCCAAAGGCACATTTTTCAAGATTTTGCTGTATGTGTGGTTGGACTGCAACTCCCATTATCCCTAGCCAGCTTAGCCAATAGTGAAGGATAGTTGGACTTGGAGTCTAAGAACATTGGAGGGACCATAGGTTTTCCATTCATTTTTTAGAGCAGGAATGGGCGATTTTATTTATACCCGATTTATTTATATCCTTCTTTCCCCCCGACTGATTGATTGATTGATTGATTTTATTTCTATCCTGCCTTTCTCCCAAAAAGGGACCCAAGGCGGCTCACAATAATATCCTCATTAGGCTAGGACTGATGGGAACTGCAGTCCAAAATTTTTTGGAGGGCCACATGGACGGGTGGGATTTGGGATTTTTATGTTCTGTTTAGATTGTATTAATATATCTGTATGGAAATTTTAATGTTGTAAGCCGCCCTGATTGCTCTGCAGAAGGGCGGGATATAAATTATTATTATTATTATTATTATTATTATTATTATTATTATTATCATCATCATCATCATCATTACCCATGCTTTGGGAAGTTCAGGCGGCTTCAGGTGAGTTGATCAGGTGAAGCTACCTGAAGCACTTCTTAGCTGCAGGCATCTCTGAGTGCAAACAAGTCTATGGTGGTTTTTAAAATATATTTGAATATATATATATTGTTGTCCTTTTTCCTCTGCAGGATTCTGTCTTTCCCCAGAAACCTCATAAATGAGAGCCAGACAAGGAAAGGGCTGACTGCTGCTTTCCGCATGTGGAGTGATGTCTCTCCCTTCAGTTTCCGGGAAGTGCCACCAAGCATGGCCAGCGATCTCAAAATTGGTAGGCTTCCATTTTGCATTTCGTCCAGACCCTCCAGAATAGGGGCAGGAAGAAAACCATCCTGCGAGGACACCCCAGAATAGCCCAGTCCAGGCTCAGCATATTTAGTGGCTTCAGAAAGATAATTGTATGAGAGAAGGGGAATCATAGAATCATAGAACCACAGAGCTGGAAGAGACCCCCAAGGGCCATCCAGTCCAACCCCATCCTGCCATGCAGGAATTCCCAATCTAAGCATCCCTGACAGTTGGCCATCCAGCCTCTGCTTAAAGACCTCCAAGGAAGGAGACTCCACCACTCTCCAAGGGAGTATATTCCACTGTCAAACAGCTCGTATTGTCAATAAGATCTTCCTAATGTTGAAGTGCAATCTCTTTTCCTGGAGCGTACATCCATTGTTTCAGGTCCTATTCTCTGGAGCAGCAGAAAAGAAGCTTGCTCCCTCCTCAATATGACATCCCTTCCAATATTTAAACAGGACTATCATATCCCCTCTTAATCTTCTCTTCTCCAGCCTAAACATACCCAGTTCCCTAAGGCGTTCAACAAGGGCGTCCCGTCCGCCGTCTAATAATCTCCTGCGTGTATGTACATACGTTTATTCCGTGCATGCAATATTGTCATTTAAAGGTATAACTTTAATTTTGCTAGTTGTTTATGTCACCACTATTGCCGTCACATTCAGTCGGTCACATTTGCCATTGCCTTCCTCTGAGGCTGAGAGAATGTCCCCCAGTGGGTTTCCATGGCCAAGTGGACATTCAAACCCTGGCCTCCTAAAGTCCTAATCCAGCACTTAAACTACTACATCAGTTTGGTCCTCCAGATGTTTTGGACTTCAGCTCCCAAAATTCTTGATTATTGGCCCAAGAGCTTCCCAAATTCCCAAACTTTAGTTCTCCAGATGTTCTGGACTTCATCTCCCAGAATCCCTGACTGTTGAGTAAGGCATCTGAGAGTTGAGGTCCTAAATACCTGGAGGACCAAAGTCTGGGAGCCACTGAACTACTTCATCTTGGCTCCCTTTTGACTAGAAGAATTTCTAGTTTTAGACCGCCTAGAGAACCAGATGTTTAGCGGCAATGAAACTGGCTGCATGCTGGCAGAAGCACCTTTTAAAGTCTTTAAAAACTGCATTTTTCTTTCCTCCTCCTCCCTCCCTCCCTCCCTCCTTCCCTTCCTCTCCATTTTTTTGGATCGGTTGGATTTCTCCTTGGAGAAAATGAAGAGGAATGAGTTTCCATTACTGGCGTGATTATTATTAGAGCAAACTCTCCGTACATCTGGAGAACAGAATTTCTCCTTTTGACTCACTTGTGTGGCTGAAGTGATATTTGTAACTTTTCCCAGATTAGCTGGTAGAAACCATAGAATCATAGAGTTGGAAGGAACCACAAGGGCCATCCAGTCCAGCTCCTTGCCATGCAGGAACTCACAATCAAAACACCCCCAAGAGAGAGCCATCCAGCTTCTGTTTAAGAAGGAGATTCCCCCACTCTCCGAGGGCGCGTCTTCCACTGCTAAACAGCTCAGACTATCATAGAATCATAGAATCATAGAATTATAGAGTTGGAAGAGACCCCAAGGGCCATCCAGTCCAACCCCCTGCCATGCAGGAACTCCCAATCAAAGCATCCCCAACAGATGGCCATCCAGCCTCTGCTTAAAGACCTCCAAGGAAGGAGACTCCACCAAAATCTCCGAGGGAGTGTGTTCCACTGTCGAACCGCCCTTACTGTCAGGAAGTTCCTCCTAATGTTGAGGTGGAATCTCTTTTCTTGCAGCTTGCATCCATTGCTCCTCGTCTTATTCTCTGGAGCAACAGAAAACAAGCTTGTTCCCTCCTCAATATGACATCCCTTCAAATATTTAAACAAGGCTATCATATCCCCTCTTAACCTTCTCTTCTCCAGGCTAAACATACCCAGTTCCCTAAATCGTTCCTCATAGGGATTCATGGTTTCCAGACCCTTCACCATTTTACTTGCCCTCCTTTGGACACGCTCCAGCTTCTCAATACCTTTTTTGAATTGTGGTGCCCAGAACTGGACACAGTCTTATTCCAGGTGTGGCCTGACCAAAGCAGAATAGAGTGGCATTATTACTTCTCTTGATCTAGACACTATACTTCTACCGATGCAGCCTAAAATTGCATTGGCCTTTTTAGCTGCTGCATCACACTGTTGACTCATGTTCAACTTGTGGTCCACCCGGACTCCTAGATCCCTTTCACATGTAGTCTTGTTCAGCCAGGTGTCCCCCATTGTATATCTGTGCTTTTTGTTTTTCCACCCTAAGTGCAGTACTTTACATTTCTCCGTATTTAATTTCATTTTGTTAGCTTTGGCCCAGCTTTCTAGTCTGTTCAAGTCATTTTGAATTTTGATCCTGTCTTCTGGGGTATTAGCTACTACTCCTAATTTGATAACTATGCCCCCAATACTGTCATCCAACCAGGGCTCATGCATGAGGCAAACTATATTGCTACAGCTTTTCCTTGTTGCTAGATTGAAAACAGGCCACAAGGCGAGGAGTGAGGCTAGCCATGAAGTCTTCTACAGGTGATGATATAGTGAAGAAGACATCCATGATGTGCATCCACTTTGGGGTCTCTAGCCATGCGCTTAGTGACAAAAGGGTGTGTGGGACAATACACGTACCTCTAGTGTTTCCCAAACGTTGGTCCTCCATGTGTTTTGGACTTCAACTCCCAGAAGCTCTAGCTTGTTGGATCAACAGTCAAGAATTCTGGGAGCTGAAGTCCAAAACATCTGGAGGGCCAAAGTTTGGGAAACACTAAGCCATTGAAGAATCAACATGGTGTAGTGATTTTATCCCTACTTGGCCATGAAAAAACACTGTATGATCTTGGGCAAGTCACACACTCTCTACCTCAGATGACGACAAGGGCAAACCTCGTTCCAAAAAATATCCCCATGATAGGGTCGCCATAAGTCAGAAATGACTCGAAGGCACGCGACGACGCTGATTCTTAAAATTCAGTGACATTGAAGTCACTGATTCTTAAAATTTCCCTGCTGCGTGGGACACTTTTCTTTGGAAGAGCATCTTTGTCGTTCTGCTTTTTGTTGTGGGCCTTCAAGTCTCTTCCGACTTATGATGACCCTAAGGCTGACCTATATTGTAGGGTTTGGGGTAGACAACCTCTCCCCTTTAAGGGCCGAGGGACTTCAGCTCCCAGAAGCCTCAGCCATGTTGGCCTATAATAGTCCCATGTTGGCCAATAGCTCCTGGGATTCTGGGAGCTGAAGTCCCTCGGCCCTTAAAGGGGAAAGGTTGCCTACCCCTGTTGTAGGGTTTAGGGGGCAAGATTTCTTCAAAGAAGGTTCGCCATTGCATTCCTCTGAGGTGGAAAGAGTGTGACTTGCCCAAAGCCACCAATTTGAACCCTGGTCTTCCAGAATCCTAGTCTAAAACCACCACACTGTCTCATAGACCGCCTTACAGATGGCATATTGAAAGGGCTGGGAATTGAAAAGTCAGCTTCTGACTCCAGAGCAATGTTTGGGGGTCTGCAATTTACCCAGTCCTATGCTTGTCTTTCCATAGGTAACCAATGACCTGTCTTTCCCTTTCTTCCTTCTCCCTGAAATGTCTCCCAGGTTTCTATTCCATCAACCACACCGATTGCCTGGAGTCCCAGATCCATCATTGCTTTGACGGCACAACAGGGGAACTGGCTCACGCCTTTTTCCCACAGACCGGGGAGATCCATTTCGATGACCACGAATACTGGATTGTGGGAGACACACGGTTCAGCTGGAAAAAGGGTAAATGAGCCACATCTACAGGCGCTGGAGGTCTACGCCATCTTGAATACGGGGTTGGCAAAGCTCCCATGCTCTTCTCCATGGCATGTCTCCAGATTTGTGTAGACTACCAGAAGGAAGGGGAAGAGGAAGACGAATGGAGAATGGAGAATCCAGTTTTGGCTGGTGGCTTCTATGATGTTGGGATGATAAATCCTCTTCAACGTTTGCTCCATACGTTGGCTTATATCTCCATACGTTGGCTTATATCTCCATACGTTGGCTTATATCTCCATACGTTGGCTTAGGTTGAGCACCTTGGATACCTCTTTTAAAGTTCAGACTTAGGAGCTTATCGCATGGCCAAAAACGCCGGCTTACCTTTGCCGGCTTCAACTTTCTTCCGGATGTTATCACATGTAAGTCGCCACCGATTTTGCTGCATTGCCACCAGCCAAATTCAGCCCGGGTCAGATGTGGGCCGAAGCTGCATTCGGGTGGCACTTTTTTGAAAACAGAACCTTCTGACTTCGAAAATTTGGCGGCTAAACGCAGCTTTGGCCCGCGTCTGACCCGAGCTGTATTTCGCCAGCAGCATTGCGGCAAAATCGCCAGCAGCTTATGTGTGATAACATCTGGGTGTATCCTGGAAGAAGATTGAAGCCGGCAAAGGAAAGCTGGTGTTTCTAAGCCATGCGATAAGCTCCTAAAGCATAGAGAGGATTCACTGCTCCACTGACAGGAAAGCCACCAGTGGCCACTGTGATTCTGGAGCAAAATTTGGTTTTCAGAGTTTCCTTCTTAAAAAAATAATCACATTTCTAAATGTTCAAAACTCTCTCTGAGAAGCTTCTTTCTCTTCTATGTGGAGGAGCGAGGGCCCTTTGTGTTTATATACGTAGGATGCCGTGAAGCCACTAATGGAATGGAATTTGTGCAAATAATTCAGTTCAGCTGTTTCTCCGAGAGGTGATCTGTACTTGGTTAGCGAGTTTTCCTGGGGTTGGGACAGATTAGATAGCATTTCTGGTTCCGTCTGTTCTGCCAGATGACTGGAAAACGTCTCCAAAAAGTGTCAACATCTTGCCGAGGCTTGCTCATGGAATGCTTCAGATTCATGGGTTTATTTTCCAGCTTTGGTGTTGCGTAACTCAGGCTGCATCCGCACTGCTCTGGTGCCACAACAAACCACAATTCCCAGAAACCCATAGCGTTAATCCATGTGGTGTCAAACCGGATTATTTCTGCAGTCCCAGTGAAGTGAGACCATTGCATAAAATGGTGCAAAAGGCTGGCTGATAGACCCTTACACACTGGACCAACATCCCCGCCATCCCTCCAAAAGAGGGCGAAATGTTTGCATACAGTGTGCAAGCACCACCACTTTGTAATTGTTGTTGCTGTTGTGTGGTTTCAAGTCAGTGCTGACTTTTGACAATGCTTGTCTTTGGCTTTTCTTGGCAAGATTTGTTCAGTGGGGGAGATTGCCACTGCCTTCCTCTGAGGCTGGAGATTTTCAGATGAGGGGGAAAAACGGGAATAAAAGGGATTTTCCTGGGAAAATTGCGCGATTGCACCAAACCTTTTTGGATGACATTGCATTCATCCCGGACTGCTCCTTGCAAAGAACCCGGCGTGAATGCGTTTCCAATAGTGCGACTGAAGCGCAATTGCACAAGTGCAAAAAGCAACTGCGCTTCAATTGCGTTATTGTGCGAATAACCGGAGACATTTCCCCACACTGCATTTTGGCAGAGGCAATTCGTTCCCACTGCTAGGGTCATTTCCAAAGAGGATTTCAGTCTTCTTGTGAGCTTCAGGGCATGATTTTGTGTGCACCGGATAGAATTAATGTGGTAAATTTAAAAAAAAATCTTTAATTTTATTCTTTTCCATGGAAAAATTCGGTCGTAGTGCCGAAACGGCGCATGTGCAAAACGATCACCCACAATATAATAGCGATTCATTCATGCATGTGTGCGGAACGCAATTGCGCAATTAATTAGGTTTTATGCCGGCGTTGTTGCGCAGTTGTGTGACCGTCTGAAAATAACTATCAGTATAGCGTTACTGTTGTGCTACTGTCCAAAAGCACAATTGCTGCTGAATTGGCCATGGCGTGATAATCTCCGCTGAGAGACTGTGGCTTACCCAATGTCACCCAGTGAGTTTTCAGGGTTAAGAGGAGATTTGAACTCTGTTCCACCATATCATACTTGCATACTTATATATTCCCAAATTGGTGCCAGGGGAGACAAAACAAGGGCTCTTGGGAGGAGGACTCTGCCCACTGCCCCTCTGCATTGAATGACGGCCTTGTAACATCTCATTTACTAGTTTATATGTATAGGTCAGAGCCTGGAAAACATACTTTTTGAAGACACAGATATATGATGGGGGCCACCTGGCTGAATGAGACTACCTGTGAAAGGGATCTAGGAGTCCAGGTGGACCACAAGTTCAACTTGAGTCAACAGTGTGATGCAGCAGCTAAAAAGGCTAAGGCAATTTTAGGCTGCATCAAGAGAAGTATAGTGTCTAGATCAAGGGAAGTCATAGTGCCACTCTATTCTGCTTTGGTCAGGCCTCACCTGGAATAATGCTGTGTCCAGTTCTGGGCACCTCAATTTAAAAAGGATGTGGAGAAACTGGAGCGTGTCCAAAGGAGGGCAACTAAAATGGTGAAGGGTCTGGAAAGCAAGCCCTATGAGGAACGACTTAGGGAGCTGGGGATGTTTAGCGTGGAGAAGAGAAGGCTGAGAGGTGATATGATAGTCTTGCTTAAATATTTGAAGGGATGTCATATCGAGGAGGGAACAAGCTTGTTTTCTGCTGCTCCAGAGACTAGGACCCGAAACAATGGATGTAAGCTCCAGGAAAAGAGATTCCACCTCAACATTAGGAGGAACTTCCTGACAGTAAGGGCGGTTCGACAGTGGAACACATTCCCTCAATGGAGATTTTGGTGGAGTCTCCTTCTTTGGAGGTGTTTAAGCAGAGGCTGGATGGCCATCTGTCAGGGATGCTTTAATTGGGAGTTCCTGCATGGCAGAATGGGGTTGGACTGGATGGCCCTCGGGGTCTCTTCCAACTCTATGATTCTATGATTCTATGACTGTATTCTGTAGAGTTGGGTAATAATAATAATAATAATAATAATAATAATAATAATAATAATAATTGTATTTCCCACTTCTCCCTACAGATCGAGGCGGGATTACACAATTAAATGAATACAATATGCAAAATACAAGCAATAAAATAGTAAAATCAATTAACAGTAATAAACTATAAGAGCATATAATAGAATAGAATAGAATAGAATAGAATAGAATAAATAAAAATAGAATAAAATAAAATAGAATAAAATAAAATGAAATAAAATAGATGACCACCCGAATCTAGACAGCTGTGCTTGGCTTTTTGTGTGCACGAAAAGGCTGTACTTGGCTTTTCTTTTAGTTTCTTGTTTAAACAGCAAAGATAAGAAAAAGGAAAAGCAAAGCTGTTTACATTCTTGTTGCCTTCCTGCAAACGTGGCCATTTTGTGGTCAAGCCGAGGCGTCTCCCTTGTTAAGGGCAGACTTGCTTTAAAAGGCTTTGAGAAATGCAAAATGCTACGGCTCTGGGCAAAGCTTGGGGAAATGACTTTTTGGGGATTACAACTCCCAGAAAGCATCGCTCTGTCTGGAAGAATGGAATGGATTCTCCTTCCTTGGAGGTCTTTAGACAGAGGCTGAATGGGCATTTTAAAGAGTGCTTTAACTGTGCATTCCTGCATGGCAGAATGGGGTTGGACTGCATGGCCCTTCAAGGCTATGATTTTGCCTTCTGTTTTCTCTTTCCCTCTTTCTTTTTCCTCGTCTTTGTGTCATTCCCTCTTTCTCTGCCACTCTTTCTTTCTCTCTGGTTTCTTATTATCTCTCTCCTTTCTTTTCTTCCAACCTTTTCTCTCCTTATACACATACACACACTTTCCTTTGGCTGCATCCGCACTGCAGAAACCATCTGGTTTGAACCCACTTTAACTGCAGCGGCTCAATGCTATGCAATTCCGGGAACTGTAGTTTATTGTGGCTGCTACGACAAACTATAGTTCCCAGAATTTCATAGCACTGAGCCGCGGCAGTTAAAGTGGGGTCAAACTGGATTATTTCTGCAGTGCGGATGCAAAATTCAGAAATGTCATTCTATTATTCAAGGCAGAAACCATGACTGGCAGCAGCTCCCCGAAGTCTCAAGCCGAGAAGACTGTCTCTCCCATCATCCCCTACACTACGCCAACTAGAAACTCAAGATGGGATCCTCTTCCTCTAAAGCATCGTTTCCCAAATTTTGGGAAACGATGGTCCTCCAGGTGTTTTGGTCCTCCAGGTGTTTGGGATGTCAACTCCCAGAAGCCCTATCCAGTTTGGCCGACTATCAGAAATTCTGGGAGCTGAAGTCCAAAACATCTGGAGGACCAAAGTTGGGGGAACCACTGCTTTAAAGTATACATTTGTTGTCGTTGTTGTGTGCCTTCCATTTGTTTCCAACTTACAGCAACCCTGCTGCAACTCTGGAGACCTGCGTTCGATTTCCCATCCAGCCGTGAAACACACTGGGTGACCTTAGACAAGTCACACTCTCTCAGCCTTAGGGGAAGGCAATGACAAACCTCCTCGGAATGCATTTTGCCATAATTGGTTTGCCTTAGGGTTGCCTTAAGTCGGAAATGACTTGAAGGCACATAACAACAACAACAACAACAACAAAGGTGAACCTATCCTGGGGATTTCTTGGCAAGATTTGCTCAGAGGAGGTTCACCATTGTCTTCCCCTGAGGCTGAGAGAGTGTGACTTGCACTAGAAACAAGATGGGATCCTGAATGTCTCTGAACGCTAGACCTTCTGTTGTCTTCTCAAGAGTCATCATTCTGGCCCAGCATCTGAGGCCAGGGAATCCTCCAGAAACTCAGGAATCATTCAGGCCTTTTTTTTTAGCTGAACGATATGAATAAATATATTTTTGTGGGTTTTTCGGGCTATGTGGTCGTGTTCTGGAAGAGTTTATTCCTGACGTTTTGCCAGCATCTGTGGCTGGCATCTTCAGAGAATGCTGGCATGGAAGTGAGTGCCACCACCCTCTGAAGATACCAGCCACAGATGCTGGCGAAACGTCAGGAATAAACTCTTCCAGAACACAGCCATATAGACCGAAAAACCCCAAAACAACTATGGATGCCGGCCATGAAAGCCTTCTACTTCATGATGCGAATAACCTCACTCATGCATTCCAGGTTTGTTGCTCACACTATGGAACCGCATCTCTCCGCAAACCGCAACCCTCCGCACTTCTGCAAGTTCAGTTACTCATACATCTGGCCACCCTTCCCTTGTCCCCAGACCCATGGGCACCTCTCTGCCAGACAGAGGAGGGTCGGCATCCCCTTTTCTCTCCCTGCTTTTCCTCCCTCTTTCCTCTTTTCTTTCCTTCCAGTTTCAATGGCGGCTGTTCTGCTGGTGAAGGAATGGCGCTTTCTTGACCGCCACTGTACCTTATATACTCATACTCATACATAAATCTCTGCACAATAGCAATAGCAAATACATTTCTATACCGCTTATCAGTGCACTTAAGCACTTCCTAAGCCAGGGGTAGGCAACCTTTCCCCTTTAAGGGCCGAGGGACTTCAGCTCCCAGAATCCCAGGAGCTATTGGCCAACATGGGACTATTATAGGCCAACATGGCTGAGGCTTCTGGGAGCTGAAGTCCCTCGGCCCTTAAAGGGGAAAGGTTGCCTACCCCTGCCCTAAGCCAAGGATAGGCAACCTAAGGCCCGGGGGCCAGATACGGCCCCCTGAGGTCTTCGGACCGGCCCCCGACTGGTCCTGCCGCTGCTGCCGCCCGCCATGATGATATCGATTATTGTTGTTATTACTTGTTCTTGGGGTTTTCTTGGCAAAATCTCCACAGGGGTTTTGCCATGGCTTTGCTGGGGCTGAGAGAGTGTGCATGCATATATTTATTTATTTATTTATTTATTTATTTATTATTTATTTATTTATTTTTGGTGCTTCGCCCCCTCTAATTGTCCGAGGGACAGCAATCCGGCCCCCGGCTCAAAAAGGCTGCCTACCCCTGCCCTAAGCGGTTTACAATGTGTAAGCAGCCAATTGCCCCCAACAAACTGGATATTCGTTTTAGCAGTCTATGGAAGGATGCAAGCTTGAGTTGAGCCTGAGCCCCTGGCTGGCATTGAACTTGCAACCTTATGGTTTGCGAGTAAGTGGCTGCAGCACAGGCTTTTAACCACTGCGCCGAGTGCGTCTCCTTCGCCCTGCGTCAGGGAGTTGGGCTGCGAATGGGATGCTCCGGATCCCCTTTGGGAAGGGAGTCCTTGGCCCGCAATGTTGGACACTCTTTCTCTCAAAGCGCCTCCGCGTGCCGGTTTGCCTCCGTCAATGATCAAGGGAGAGAGAGAGGCTGAGATGGTCATGAGGATGATGGTGGTGATGATTTATCTTCCAGAGGTGATGGGGGGAGGAACAGAAGTGAGGGGGAACCCAGGGGCATCCCAAAGATCATAGAACAGAATCAAATAATCATAGAATCCTATAGTTGGAAGAGACCCCAAGGGCCATCCAGTCCAACCCCATTCTGCCATGCAGGAACTCCCAATCAAGGCATCCCCAACAGATGACCATCCAGCCTCTGCTTAAAGACCTCCAAAGAAGGAGACCCCACCACACTCCGAGGGATGTTGACAGGGCTGTCGACAATGCGAATGTATTCGAAACACCTTCAAGGCAGTTTAATCCCGAATTATCTCGGGTCTATTTGCCTCAGTTATTCACACTGCTAATGATGGAAATCTTTTTTAAAAAACTTGGGAAAACCCCTGATATCGATATCCCGGGGTTAGTGGGAGTTTTGGAAGCCCCCCCCCCCCCCCCGTGCAACTTATTTTGGTGCATTGAGGATGTATGTGGATAACACAGGAGATTACCAAATGGGGGGAAATTGCAGAGGAAAAAAGGCATACTCCCGGCAAAATTGCGCCATTGCACTGAAGATTTTCAGACGACGTCGCGCTTATAGCGGACTTAACCCACGAAGATCCAGGAATGCTCCGGCAACAAACCATTCACGGGGAAATCCTGGAGCTGGAGTTTGTTGCTGGAGCATTCCTGGATCTTCGTGGGTTAAGTCCGGGATAAGCGCGACGTCGTCTGAAAAATCTTCAGTGCATTGGCGCAATTTTGCCCGGAGTATGCCTTTTACTCCCGGCTTCCCCCCTATCCGGTCTGATAATCTCCAGAGATTCAACCCAGATTCATCCTGGATTGTTTTCACTGTCTGAACAGGAATGGGAGTGAAGGAAGACTTGGTTGTGTGATGCCAAGATACTGCTTAAGTCAGGGGTAGGCAACCTTTCCCCTTTAAGGGCCGAGGGACTTCAGCTCCCAGAATCCCAGGAGCTATTGGCCAACATGGGACTATAGGCCAACATGGCTGAGGCTTCTGGGAGCTGAAGTCCCTCGGCCCTTAAAGGGGAAAGGTTGCCTATCCCTGGCTTAAGTCTTGCCTTCCGGGCAGCAATGGGCAGAGACTTCTTAGCAAAGGGCTCCCGGAGGGTTTTAAATTCTTTTTCTTTGTTCCCCATTTGCATTTATTCCCCACTTGGGCATATTGTGAGGTAGAGCAGCTGTCTACAGCATGCCACCCTTGGACGTGCTAGACTACAGCTCCCATTGTCCACAGCCAGCAGATGCATTCCGGGATGGTGGGAATAGGAGGCAAAAGTCGAGAGAAGGCTGATGCGGAGTAACGTCTACCTTTTTAGTTTTGGATACCTCCCTGCCCTGAGCTCCATGACGGAGCGGGTTACCGACCTCATCCCTTCAATTGCTCTTCAGAGCCAGAGAAATGAAATTGGCTCATAAAATTCAGTTATGTGCCGCAGATGCAGAGTATGGTTTCCTAGTTTTTGATGGGTTATTTCTCCTGGACGTTCCCCGTGAAAGGCAGGGCTGTGAAATCACGGAAGGGGAATGCACTTAACCGTCCGGCTCTTTCCGCACCAGATTTGTCAAGCTCACAGCTGTGAAATGTGAAATTAATCCTTTGTCCCCAAATGTCTGTCTATCGAAATGACGGGTTTTGATAGCTAGACATTTCCAGATGTGTCAACACCACAGCCCTTGGCTCTTTACAAAGAGGAGGAGACTACATTTTCTGAATTTTTGGTGGTCTGTTGTCAAGAAACCGCAAATTTCACAACCCCTCCACTGTGAGCCACGGAGGGGGGGAAATTCAAGCTGTTGTATGTGTTGTTTTTAACAAGGAAATTTGGGAGGATTATGTTATATTTGATAGCTGCAGTAAGAATAATGATAGCTAAAAAGTGGAGGGATAAAGAATGGTTTGCAAGAAGTCAAGAGATGCTGGATTGGGATCATCTAACACAGGGGTCGGCAACCTACGACCTGCGGGCCGGACCCGGCCCGCTAAGGCCTTGGAACTGGGCCATGGCTGGTCCTGCCGCTGTCACTGTTTGCGCCACCGCACGTGCGCCGCAGTCACCTCCGCTGCCTCTGCTGCACCGCGCGCGACACAAGGCGCCATTTTGCTTTCCAAAATGGCACCCGTGCTCGCGCACACATGTGCACGACGGCAGGCGCCGTTTGGCCTTCCAAAATGGCGCCTGCTGCCCTGTGCATGCGTGCGCGAGAGCAGGGCGCCATCCAAAATTGCGCCCCACGCTCGCGTATGAAAGCACACCACGGTGGGCGCTGTTTGGCCTTCCAAAATGGCGCCTGCCACCGTGCGCCGTGCGCCATCCAAAAGTGTGCAAATGCACAAAATAATATAATAATAGTAATTAGTAAAAACTCAAGGCCAGACGCACAGAGTAGAGTCACATTGTGTGAGCTGAGGAGTTGTTTTATATATATATATATATATATATATATATATATATATATAGTACTTGCAGGCCACTGAGGAAGACTGTAGTCGAAACGCGTCTGGCCTTGCGTTTTTACTAATTACTATTATTATATTATTTTATTTTGTGCATTTGCACACTTTTCAGTGGGCTATTGTTACCCTTTTAGGAATTTCACTGGTTTATCTACTTCAGGGTTCGTTTTGTTTTTGTTTTTTTTGGCCTCGAGTTTCGAAATTTTTATTATCATTATAATATTTATTTTTTGCATAAGCATACTTTTCAGTGGGGTATTTTTACCCTTTTAGAAATTTTATTGGCTTTTCTGCTCCAGGGTTTAGTTATTCCCTTATTTCTTCATATTATTGCCTTTTTGTAATTGGAAGTGGGATTATTTTATCCTTGAATATATATATATTTTTGGCAGAACCCTTCAGTTTGGTTTTTTGCATTATTATGTATACCAAGGCATTTAATATATTTAATGATTAATATATTTTTAAGGGGGGGTATATGTTGTTGACTGTATGGGTGTTTTTTTTAACTCTAAGCCGCCTTGATGGGATAATAGCACTATGCTCCCGTCAATATTGCACAATAATGGGATTATTTTCACACGACGCCATGCAATGTCACCATTATTGTGCCATTATCCCATGAATAAAGTGGCAAAACCGTGCTGCATTTTATTCATGGGGAAATCCCGTGAATAAAAAGCGGCACAATTTTGCCGCTTTACTCATGGGATAATGGCGCAATAATGGCAACGTTATGTGAAAATCATCCCGTTATTGTGTGATATTGACGGGAGCATAGTGTTATTATCCCGTCTCTTTTGCCCGTGTGATAAAGTCCGTTGTCACTATCCTGTTCATGCCCCTCTCTATTGGAGTCAGGATCATAGAATCATAGAGTTGGAAGAGACCCCAAGGGCCATCCAGTCCAACCCCCTGCCATGCAGTAATTCCCAATCAAAGCATCCCTGAAAGATGGCCATCCATACTCTGTTTAAAGACCTCCAAAGAAGGAGACTCCATCATCCTCCGAGGGAAAGTGTCCCACTGTCAAACACCTCTTACTGTCAGGAACTTCCTCCTAATGTTGAGGTGGAATCTCTTTTCCTATAGCTTGCATCCGTTATTCCAGGTCTTATTCTCTGGAGCAGCAGAAAACAAGCTTGTTCCCTCCTCAATATGACATCTCTTCAAATATTTAAACAAGGCTATCATATCACCTCTTAACCTTCTCTTCTCCAGGCTAAACATACCCAGCTCCCTAAGTCGTTCATCGTAGGGATTCATGGTTTCCAGACCCTTCACCATTTTAGTTGCCCTCCTTTGGACACACTCCAGTTTCTCCACCTCCTTTTTGAATTGTGGTGCCCAGAACTGGACACAGGATTATTCCAGATAAGGCCTGACCAAAGCAGAATACAGTGGCACTATTACTTCCCTTGATCTAGACACTATACTTCTACTGATGCAGCCTAAAATTGCATTGGCCTTTTTAGCTGCTGCATCACACTGTTGACTCATGTGATCAGAAGCACTCCTGCCAGTCAGAGCGGACAATAGTAGCTTAGACGGACCAATAATCTGAAATGGTATATGGCAACTTTTGTCACTTCCAGTGGTGTTTGGGCTTCCTTGCTACCTGAATGTTGTGTCACTGATACGATGCTCCCTTCTTTCTCCAGGTGTTTGGCTGACGGATCTGGTCCACGTCGCAGCCCATGAAATCGGCCATGCGCTGGGCCTTATGCACTCGCTGGATCCTAATGCCCTGATGCACATCAATGCTACCTTGACTGGGAAAAACATCATTTCGCAGGATGAGATGTGGGGAATCTACAGGCTTTATGGTGAGCGAGAACAGGTAGCGTTGTGAATGGTAGGAAGAAAGAGATTTGAAACATGATCTTTGGAGACTAAGGACTTTATCACACAGGAGGCAAGCATCCTCCTCCCATCATTAAATCGTTATTAATCCCCGTGAATATTGCGCAATAATGGGATGATTTTTAGACAATGTCGTCTGACGTTGAAAAGCATCCTATTATTGTGTGATATTCATGGGATTTAATAGCGAATTAATGACAGGAGGAGGATGCTTGCCTCCCGTGTGATTAATAATAATAATAATAATAATAATAATAATAAATCTTTATTTATACCCCACCTTTAGCCGAAGCTCTCAAGGCGGCTTACAAGTTAAAAAATACATCCATACAATTGATAACAAAATAACCCCCCCTAAAGTCCTATGACTCCTAGAATCGCTCAGCCACATGAATTTCAGTCCAAAAATAACCTTTTCAAGCTCCGAATTTTATTGTTAATGACGGCTAAAATTGCTCAAGGTGCGTTCTTTGCTAAAAACATGCAAATAGGTATGAGAGCGGAGACCGGTGCTACTATTATCATTATCATCCTCATTTATTGTTATCATTTATTTGCATAGGGCCCTTTCCCCAGAAACAAGTGGCATCAATAAAATCCTACCAACGATGTACAATCTAAGGGGATATAATATAAACTGTAAAGAGTTGTAATAAGTTAAGCAAATAAAGCAAATAAAATGGCCCTTGGGGTCTCCTCCAACTCTAGGATTCTCTGATCCTATGACTCTTGGGAATATGGGGAGATGCATTAGGGAGCAAAGATGAGCGATCCGTTGTGGTTCAGTTGCCTGAGACTTATGAGTTAATTCTTCCATCCGGTTTCTTCAAGGCAACGTTTTTGCCTATATACAAGCCAATATTCATATGTAAGAACGCTAGTTTGAAGTTTAGTGGCTCCAGCTTCCCACGAATGTCTGGTTTGTGCTAACACCAGAAAAACTTGGGAAGAAGAAATGATAGGGTTTCGGTCCATCGCTGAGATCCATCGCCGAGATTATGTGAAAGGATATATTTACTGCTGGAGATGGTCCAAACACAGGCTGAGAAATGACAGAGCCCAAATCAAACCTGATTTTCTTTGGAAACACTTGCGTTGGATCTCCAAATTTAGTTCTTGATTTTGGGGCCAAGGCAACAACTCTCCATCCTCCCAGAAAATGGTTGAGGTTGACGTCTGTTGGGCTGCATCTTCGTATAGGGAGCCAACTTTCGAAAAGTCAAAAGGAGCGGGTTTTGGTGACTCTCCGTTCGGGTTAACGCCGCATTATTTCTCTTTTAATACGTCTGAAAATAACCCGCTTTTTAAAAATCTTTAAACCCCATTTCGGCACGGGATTTAAGCGATGTGCCTCCGTGTGATAAACTCCTTGGTCAGATGAGCGAGAGTCCTAGCAAAGGCATTCCTTCCAAGTGCTTTCAGGTTGTAAAGCATTTCCAGCACGCTTAATCCACTTGTTTCCTTTATTTATTTACTTCTTAACCATCTCTTATTTCAGGGTGTAAAGACAGACTCTTCATATGTCCCACCTGGTCTCGCAAAGGATACTGCAAGACGCGGAGGAAGTTTATGAAAAAACATTGTCCGTACAGCTGCGACTTCTGCCTGAGTAATGTATAGTCCATGTTCTTTGTGTGTGCTTAGATTTTAGCGCTAGAGCAGTGGTTCGTAACCTTTTATTATCAGGGATCCCCTTTAAATATCTTTTGTTGCCGTGGACCCCCAAGACTTACCATCTATACTCGACTATTGTTTTTAATCAATAAAATTTATATATATATAATATATATACTCGACTATAAGTCAGTCTTAGAGGTAATTGGAGGGCATGCTTTGGTCCCAAAATTACAGAATTTGCGACGGTCCATGGATAAGCGAAGGTGAAACTTTGTAAAATGCCGTTCTTCTTTCTTAGGGAGGCTGGCTTTGGACTGTTTTCAGGCTTGCAAAGTGAGCTGGGAGGAGAGGTTGGCCTCAGGCTGCGCAAGCACCGCTGGCACGGTCGTCCTGGCACCTTTTCTTCCTTCTCTCTGTCAGTCTGTTGTTTGGGGTACTTCTGAAATTGCGGGCAGAAACCTGAGATACATTGATCGGAACAGGGACTGCAGTCAGGAAACCAGGAGAAGGCTAAGAATGGGGAGATGGCTAGGAAAGAACTAGAAAAGACCCTAATGCAAAGATAGACAACTCAGCACAAAAGTCAGAATCATGGGATGGTCTCGATCCATGGAGGCCCTCTGGATGAGACCTATCCAGGACCCCTTTGCTGTCTTCTACTGCTCTGCCCAGCTCCTGCAAACTCATATTTGTGGTCTCTTTAATAAAGTCCATCCATCTAGCATGTGGCCTTCCTTTCTTTCTATTTCCCTCCACCTCTCCTAACATCATTGTCTTTTCCAACGATTCATGCCTTCTCATGATGTGTCCAAAGTACGACAGTCTTAAGTCTTGCCATATTATCTTCTAGGGATATCTCTGGCTTGATCTGCTCTAGGACCCCCTTTTTTTTCCTTTTGGTGTCATTGGGATCCTCCTCCCTAGCATCACATTCTCTCAAATGCATTGATTTTCTTCCTATCTTCTTTCTTGACTGTACATATATTTATATATGCTTATATGTGTGTGTGTGTGTGTGTGTGATATATGTGTATATGTATATGTATATATTTATATCATGTATATATTGCACTGTTCTCCAGCCCCACATTCTCTCAAATGCATTGGTTTTCCTCCTATCTTCTTTCTTGACTGTACATATATTTATATATGCTTATATATATGTACGTATATATATATATATATATTGCACTGTTCTCCAGCAACACATTCTCTCAAATGCATTGCGTGTATATGTGTGTGTATATATGCATTTTCTTCCTATCTTCTTTCTTGACTGTACATATATTTATATATGCTTATATATATTGAAAAGAATATATATATATATATATATATATATATATATATATATATGCTTATATATATATGTGCAATATATATATATGCACTTTTGTGCAATATATATATATGCTTATATATATTGAAAAGAATATATATATATATATATATATATATATATTGCACTTTTCTCTAGCATCACATTCTCTCAAATGCATTGGTTTTCTTCCTATCTTCTTTCTTGACTATCCAGCTCTCACGTCCATCCATGGATGGATCTTCCCTCTTCCATGTCCAAGCCTGCTATATAAATATGCATTCATGCTTCCTAATGATGCTCAAAATGAAGGCCGTTTTGGAATTCTTCCTGGACAGAAGTTTGAAACGTAGGACATGTCCTAGAAAAGGAGACTCTCTGGTCACCCTGCCTTCCCACTCAGATCTCCACCTTCTCACCTTCCGGCCCTGGACTGCAAGGGCCTGCCCCAATGGTGAGGGTGTCCCCCTTTCCAGCCTAGACCCGGCAGCCCAGGACATGTCTTTGTGCCTGGCTGCCAACTTCTTTCGCTGAGTCCATTACGAGGACGCCTGGCAAGGAGTTGGACCGGATGGCCCTTGAGGTCTCTTTCATTCTATGACGCGACCTGTTTTCTGCTGCTCCAGAGACTAGGACTCGGAACAATGGATGCAAGCTCCAGGAATTACATTTAAAACATTAAAATCCCAGAGACTACAGTTTAGGACTTACAATTTAGACCAGGGGTAGGCAACCTTTCCCCTTTAAGGGCCGAGGGACTTCAGCTCCCAGAATCCCAGGAGCTATTGGCCAACATGGGACTATTGGCCATCATGGCTGAGGCTTCTGGGAGCTGAAGTCCCTCGGCCCATAAAGGGGAAAGGTTGCCTACCCCTGATTTAGGGTTTAGGAGCATTCAAAAATGAATTTCTGGACCAATCAGAGTATGAGGTGATATTATCAAGGATTCCGTTTTGCACGTGGTTATATTACTAACCAAAACTTCAGAAATTAAATTAAAAAAAAACTAACCTGAAACAATTATGTTAGATGAAGAGATAAAAGTATGTTCCTTATCTCCTGAGTGCATCATTCAGACCATATTAATTCACGGATGCCTGTAAAGTAGCTCTCACCATGGATTTTCTTTGGTGGAAACAATCTGTGGTTTCTTTTCATACTTCTGTCTAGGAAACGATCCAAAATGTAATTAAAATCACAACCAACAATCAAGTAATCATATTATACATATCAACAAGGTTACTAAAACAATTATGAAACATCTTTGGTGAATTAATAAAAAAATTATTTTTTCAAAATATCTTACAAGTAAAATCAAAAACGGTCCATCTGGGTCTATTATTGCCTGCTGTACTGAAATAGGAAGATCTTTGTGGATTAGGAGTGCCACACCTTTACATTTTCTCGAAAGATTTGTAACATCGATCTCATCAACCCATCTTTTTCTGGAGGTCACTTGCATCCTGTTATTGGGTGTGTTTCTTGTAGGAATGCAATGTCAGCCTTAAATTCTTTTAAATTATAAAGCATTATTTTTCGTTGTTTTTTGTGGGTTTTTCGGGCTGTGTGGCCATGTTCTAGAAGAGTCTCTTTCTGACGTTTCGCCAGCATCTGTGGCTGGCATCTTCAAAGAATACTGGAATGGAAGAGAGTGGGGCTATATATACTGGGAGACCCTGGGTAGGGAGGAGTGATTTCCATATAAACTGTGAATTGTTCTGTGTTGAATGGGTATTGTTCTGTTGTTAATGGCATGGCTTCAGGGTGGGAGGATATGCAATCAAGGATATTGTCTGCTATTCCCATGTAAACTGTGTATTGTTCTGTGTATTGTTCTATTTTTTGTTGTCTTTTTTTGTTGTCTTTCAGCCCTTTGATATTCCATGAAATTATGTTAAGCATCAAACTATCAGTACATCACACCCATGATTTCCAGTATTACAGAAGTTAATTTAAAAGGTTGAATAAGAGAGCGTATAAAAGGAATTCTCCCAGTGTGTCACTTCCTTCACAGTAAAACTACAAACAGGAGGAAATTCTAAAATCAGAATCATAGCTTTTATCAAATCTGTAGCCCTCAGCTGATGATGTCTCTTGGTTTTGGCTTTCCGTGACAGCATTCCCTTTCCCAACTGTGGTTCCTACTCCACCTCCGTCAAGGATGAAGACAAGGATTGTCCCAGAAGGCAGGAATGTCACCTTCCAATGCGGGCGGAAGATAATTCATAAAAAGGGCAAAGTCTAGTGAGTATTTTATGCCATTTTATGACAAACGTGTACACTTCTGAACTTTTGGTTTGGCGTGTACAGATGCAAGTGTGTGAAAATGAGACTGAGATTGTGGGAGATAAAAATTTCATTATAAATGAAACAACAAGAACATATTTTAGGTGCTGGTGATAACCTTTTATTTTATTTATGTTCATTTTATTTACTCAACTTATATCCCGCCTTTCTCCAGTAATTGGAATTCAAGAGGGCTTACAAATCCAAAATATAAATATTGTATGGTAAAAAGAATAAAGGCTGGCATCTTGTTTCGTATAGTCAGCCCTGAATATCTACGGATTCTTTATACACGGATTCAACCATCCATGGCTTGAAAAGCTTCCAAAAAGATATCAACTCCAACAAGCAAACCTTGATTTTACCCTTTTATATAAGGGACATCATTTCATGACACCATTATATATAATATATAATGGGACTTGAGCATCCACAGATTTTGGTATCTATGGGGGGGGTGTCCTGGAACCAAATGTGTGTGTGTGTGTATTGATATCCACAGGCAGGGGTAGGCAACCTTTCCCCTTTAAGGGCCAAGGGACTTCAGCTCCCAGAATCCCAGGAGCTATTGGCCAACATGGCTGAGGCTTCTGGGAGCTGAAGTCCCTTGGCCTTTAAAGGGGAAAGGTTGCCTACCCCTGCTCTAGAGTAATAGTCCAATACTCAAACCACTACACTACACTGGCTCTAAAAAAAAGCCTCTCCTGGGTCTAAAATGCCCTAGGAAGACCCCAAAACATAAGGAAAATATCCTCATTTCTCTTAGAAGATGTTTCGGGGCAAAAAAAAAGGATAATTTTAATCAGGGGTAGGCAGCCTAAGGCCCGGGGGCCGGATGCGGCCCCCTGGGGCCTTTGGACCGGCCCTAGGCCAGTCCTGCTGCTGCCACCCCCCGCCACCCACCATGATGATATTTATTATTGTTGTTATTACTTGTTCTTGGGTTTTTCTTGGCAAAATCTCCACAGGGGTATTGCCATGGCTTTTCTGGGGCTGAGAGAGTGTGCATGCATATTTTTTTAATTTTTAAGTTTTTTTTTTTTAAAAATATTTATTTATTTATTTATTTATGGTGCTTCGGCCCCCGAATTGTCTGAGGGACAGCAACCCGGCCCCCAGCTCAAAAAGGTTGCCTACCCCTGATTTTAATTTTCATGGGAGCAGTGGGAGGCAGTGGCCAAGGTCTCCTGAAGAGCGAATGCAGCCCCTACCTACCCTTTTATCGTTGTCCATCCCTGCCATAGGAGACCTTCAGTCTGGTGAACATCAGTCCTGCTGATTTACTTTCCACCGTCTTTCTTTTTAACCATACAGTTGGTACAAAGAGAAGGAACTGCTGGAATATTCCTACCCAGGCTACCTCTCTCTGAATGACGACCACATGAGCATCATAGCCAATGCCATCAATGAAGGGACCTATACTTGCATTGTGAAGAAGAAGATGAAGACCCTGACCACATATTCCTGGCGAATCAGGCTGAAGCATTAGCTTAAAACCTTTTGTAAGGGCTTGAGTAACCTAGACAGTTCCACTCCATGACGGACTACTTCCTCCTCCTCCTCCTCCTCCTCCTTTCTGGCATTTGTGTATTTTCTTTCAACACTGCCTCCGTAACTGTGTCCCAGTACGACCAGTTCCCATTGCTTGGCTAACGCATGAGGATGCTGGAACTTCCTCAACCTAAAGGTACTCACTTCCAAAAGGAAATTGCTACAAACTACAGTAAGACACACTGTGCACTCTATGCTTGTAGTCTTTAGATCTGTCTTTCTTAAAGTCATAGATGATATTGGACTAAAATCCCCACTATGCTTGTGCCTTGGCCATGCTGTCTGGGGATGATGAGCATCATTCTGCTTAAAGACCTCCTTGGAGCTCTTTAAACAGAGGCTGGATGGCCATCTGTCGGGGATGCTTTGATTGGGAATTCCTGCATAGCAGAATGGGGTTGGACTGGATGGCCCTTGGGTCTCTTCTAACTCTATGATTCTATGATCATATACTAATTTCGCCCTTGGGAAAGAGTGCATAGGCCAGAATTTGACATGGAAGGACAATTGTTGGGTGTTATTTACAAGCACAGGTTGCATGTAAAACCAGGGATGAAGAAAGTGTGGCCATTGACTGATGCTGGACTACAGTTTCCATCATCTCAAGTCAGGGGTAAGTAACCTTTCCCCTTTAAGGGCCGAGGGACGTCAGCTCCCGGAAGCCTCAGCCATGTTGGCCAATAGTCCCATGTTGGCCAATAGCTCCTGGGATTCTGGGAGCTGAAGTCCCTCGGCCCTTAAAGGGGAAAGGTTGCCTACCCTTGTCTCAAGTCATAAGACTGTCAACTAGGGAGCAACAACATGGGCAACGGGTGCTATAGTCCAACTGCCTTCCCTACCCTGTCTTGAATGATCTCACACTTTCTCTTCCAGTTCAGGTTATAAGTGCCAATGGGGCACAGAAACACAAGAGAAGGTGAAAGTGCCATGCATGCCAGCCTCACGTCCTCCAGCCTATCTCTGCTTCAGAATTTGCTGTTCAGTATGACATGGGATGGATGAAGCATGGCTCTTTCCACAGCCTGTTTGGGTTTAGTGTATACAGGCACATCTGTACACGCTTATAGCACCCATTGCCCGTTCTCTGGAGATGCCAGCCACAGATGCTGCCGAAACATCAGAAAGAAACTCTTCTAGAACATGGCCACACAGAAAACGATGTACACACATTTGTTAGTGAGACTCTATGTTACAGAGCCACACCAGCACACAAGATATCCACATGCTTCTTCCTTGGGAGTTTCAACTGCAATCGATAATGTAAGCCAGGGGTAGGCAACCTTTCCCCTTTAAGGGCCGAGGGACTTCAGCTCCCAGAATCCCAGGAGCTATTGGCCAACATGGGACTATTGGCCAACATGGCTGAGGCTTCTGGGAGCTGAAGTCCCTCGGCCCTTAAAGGGGAAAGTTTGCCTACCTCTGGCTTAGTTTGACAAAAGATTGTCCCATGTGAGGTACCATCTCTTTGTGTCATCGTTCGTGTTTGGTTCATGTCACCACATTGGCAAATACAAAAAATCACCATGTCTGCGTTGCACTTATTTATCAGTGGGTTCAGCCATCTTTGAAATGCTCTTTCAGCTTCTGGAAAGCTGCAGGGAAGTTTCTCTGCTAGGCATTTCACCAGTTGAATTCCTGCTTCTCACTCTTCTCCTCCACCTTATTCTGGATTTTTGCCCCCCCTGACTGAGTGATACAAATTTAAAATGGCTATAAAGCCTTCTCAAAGAAACCAGAAAGACAAAATAAAAACAAGAGGATGTAATTAGGTTAAGAAAGCAGCAACAAGAAGGCTCCCTGTTTCTGTTAACATCTTTGTGAGCTAAAATTATTCCAACCTCTTGATTTCTGGAATCAGGCCTTTGTGCTGAAACAATGCACTACACAATCATCTGGGGGCCAAATCATCGCTTTTGAGAATGCCCCAGATTTGAATCCTGGTGGATCTAGGCAAAAAGGAGCAGGAAGGGTAGAGTTCCTGCATGGCAGGGGGTTGGACTGGATGGCCCTTGTGGTCTCTTCCAACTCTATGATTCTAAGATGAAACCTTAACCTGGGATGTGAAAGCAGTGGGGAGGAGATGTTGACTTTGGTCTCAGCATGGACTCAGAAGGAACTTCCATAAAGCTAGGAGATGCAGAGGTTAGTTAGAATTCACCAGGCAGCATTGTCTGTGATCTAGAACAGTCAAGAGGTGTAGCCAGAAAAGCCACTTTGGGCAGAAAAATGGCGGTCCAGAAAGTCTGGAGGATTTGAATCAGTGGAGCTGCAGTTTGCCCACTACTCCACTTGGTATAAAACCAAGTTGACAATGGGTATAAATCCTGTTCGTGACATACATGTGTGTAACTGGTGGTTATGTGCATGTCTTCTTTGGGCTAGAGAGCTACTGTATATATTCATGTAGAAGTCGAGAAATTTAGGTCAAAAAATTGACCCAAAAAACCTGAGTCGACTTATCCATGGGTCAATGTAAATTCCGTATCTTAACTCTTATTTAAAAGAAGGAGCCATCCCCTGATGAAAGGCAAGAGTATAATCTGTCCCGGAAGCGCTGATCCCCTCTACTCCCTCATCCATCCAGCCTTAAGAGTGAGCACAAAAAGCTATATCTGCTGGAATTTTGTCAGTTCTTTGGCATTGTTTTCCTTTGCTTCATCCTTTAGATCTTTTGCTATATGCCCCTAGGTTTTACCCTCAATTTATCCATGGGTCATATCAAAATCCATAATTTCGGTGCCTTCGACTTATACATGAGGTTGACTTATAGTCGAGTATATACAGTATTTTCTAGCCTTGTGCACATCATCCAAAACCTTCCCCCATGGCAGATGTCAAACTGCTGTTTACTGGTTAAGTAAGGGCAATTCAGTTAACCAAAAAGCAGCTCATTTTGTCTATTCCTGCAGCCGAAGGGAAAAGAAACAAGGGTGCTTTCCCAGGTAGAGATCATTGTTTTTCTTCCCCTTGCTGCTGAGACAGGCAGCTTCTTTAAAAAAACAAAAACCTTTTATTTAAAATAATAACAAAATTCAGCGGAACAAAATAAAATTTACAATTTGTCAGCATTCCTTAACAAAACATGCTATATACATATATACACACTTTTCTTTTCTAACCTTCAAGTTAAGATGCCATTCCAGACTGATATGAAGCCCAGGTGGATCAAGATTACTTGCTTCTATTTAAAAAACGAAATAAACAGAAACCAATTTGTAATGAAAGAATTATCACAGAGGTCATTTCTTGAGTTGTGAACCTGTTCGTTTTTCCATGAGAGCAAGAGACCATAATTTCTCTTACCAATATCCAAAGATAAACTGTATAGATTTTCCATTTTTCAACAATTACCATATGAACACCATATGAAAAAATGATTTTTTTTTTTTTGCTAATAAGGTTTTTGCTTTCTCCAATAAACAGAGAAAATAAACCCAGTACTGGTGAAAATGTAATTTTTGGTTTGTTATTGTTTCCATTTCATTGAATAACTCCCAATAAAACCTTTCGGCGTTTGCATAGCACCACAACATGTGAAAGAAAGTACCTAAATACTGGTCAATGACAGAAATAAATTGTTGTTGTTAAACAAACAAAAAGTACCTATAACATTGTAGTTTCTCCAACATTTGACAGAGGTTTGCTTATTTATATAACTGAGTTTCCATGGATTACTATATCATTGATATAAAACAATGTTCATGTATTTTAGCTGCAATTGATTTTAATGAAGAAGCTTTTCATAATGAGGATCATAAATCATCTTCTATCACCAAGGCTAGATCTGTTTCCCAGATACATTTGAACCCATTATATTGCTGCAAATGTTGTCAATCAAGATAGAGTAAATTTCTGAAGTTAACCCAGAGATCCAGAGCTGCTTTGAAATACCAATGACTTGGATTTAGCTAGTGAATGGGGATATATCAGATTGGGATATAAAATATAAAACTGGGTGAACTGGAGACCATGAAGCAAACAGATAGTACTCAGCACTATCTGAACTCCTGATTTCTGTTGTTGCATGCCTTCAAGTTGTTTCCGACTCATGGCAACTCTTAAAAAGGCACCATCACAGGGGTTTCTTGGCAGGATTTGTTCAGAAGGGGTTTGCCCTTGCCTGTGGTCCAGAGAGTGTGACTTGTCCAAATCAATGCATGGCTGAGCAGGGATTCATGGCTGTTGTCTTAGTCCAACAAACCACTAAACCACGCTGGCTCTCTTGCGTCGCTGTCTTATAAATTTAGTTTTTGGTTTCCCAATTCTTAAATCAAGAAAATTTGTTTTCATCGGGCTGATTCTTGATCCCTTGAGCGGTCATTCCCGCTGGTCAGTGAATGGCCAGAATGGTATCCCAGAGATGAGGAGCAAGGAGAAGAAAAAATTCCACTGCTTACGGCTCTAAAATTTAAGTGTTGATGAGGAGGGTATTTATGAAATACAAATCAAGAAAAAGAAGACACTGCCCTTTGCCAGAAAAGGCCATTCATGGGTCTATTTTGTGGCTAGAATTTAGGCTAATACTGTCTAGTCTTGACAGGTGAACTAGAGAGCCCAATGGCTTGAAGGGCACCACCCTCCTTTTCCTGACTTGCATTCCAAGAGACTGCATTCTCCAGCATTTATTAACAGTTTGCTTAGGAAACTCATTGCACCACATAAAGACATGTCTAGCGTAATAAAATTCCAACAAGAAGCAGAACCTCCTTGTTGGAATTTTATGAAGATATTGTGAACTTTAGACATTAGGTTACATCTTACCTAATTTTTGCTTTTATCAAGAATCTGAGCTAAATAATTTCCAGCTGCTTGGTCTTCTCTTGCCTAGAAGTCCTCATTTAATGCACTTTTCTTTAAACAAATCCTGTTGCAAATTACAGCTGTTTTTGGCAAGATCCAGCTGTTCCTCGAGCAGCGTACACTGATGACTCAAGAAACTGGTAATAGTAGAGGGATAAGAAAAACCACAAAGTGTACAATTTAGGGCACACGTTTTGACAACAGATTTTAATCTATCACCATACATACCCCTGCTGGCAGTGGCATAGTCCTCTATGATTTTATATATTGTGAGGATCTGGGTATTTACAAATATGTAACACACAATGAAGAGGAAACTTCCTCGATCTCATGACTTTTACACAATAAGCAAGTATAAGATATCTTGTAGCAAAAGTAAAAATGCTATGTAAAAATCACAGTGTATCATTTCTGAAATTCACAGTTGTACAAAGGACGTAAACCTCCTTCTGGTTTTGCTGTAGCAAAAGTAATTCACAGCATACACTGATGCCAGAATATAAAAAAGAATACACTTTGCGGAGGCTATGTGAAAGTAGGAAAACGTTAAGCCCCTTGTAGTTGTTCCCACACAGGAGAAAGTTTGAGGTTCACCAGGAGGACAACCAAGATGGTAAAAGGTGTGGACAGGTGTGAGGAACAGATAAGGAAGCTGGTGGGTTTGTTTTAACTTGGAGGAGAGAAGGTTGAGAGATTATTACATGATAGCCATCTGTAAAGGTCTGAAGAAATGGCACGCAGAAGATGGGACAAGCTGGATTCAAATTAAAAGAAAAGAGATTCCACCTAAAAGTTAGGAAGAACTTCCTGGTAGTTAATCTGTTTGACAGTGGACTAGAATACTCTACAAAGTAGTGGATTCTCCTTCATTGGGTTGTTGAACCGAAGGTGTTGGCCATCTTTTAGGGGGTGCAACAGCTTTGTACTTCTCCAGAGCAGTGAGTTGGACTAAAAGTCCCAAGTGATTCACCATCCTTCCATTCACTTGAGGCTGCCTGTCTACACAGAACATCTTGCAGTAGGAGCAGCTTTTGCTGTGAGACGGAAGTGATGGCCATCTCTTAGCCATCTACCATCCTAGCAAGTGTATTATCATCCCCATGGACATTGGTTGACCACTGTAAACAAGGCTCCAGCACAGAGCACCAGTGGTTGGTGTCTACTGGGTCAAGGTAGCTAACAAACAGTAGGCCGAACCAGGGATAGGTAGGGCCCAGGTTCACGACAGAAAGAACCAACAGTCACAACAAGAAGAGTAATTTCAAGAACTTGAATTCAAAGCAGAGGATTTTGGTGGAGTGGTAGACTCATAAAGTACACAGGATTTCCGTTATACCTACATTTTTCTGCTCTGGCAAACCATTACATAGAAGAGGCAGCCTGAGCCAAGAAATTTCAAGATTGAGTGCAAAGGAGATGGTTTGGAGAGTTAATTTGGTGGACCCTGGTCAGCTTGAAGTCAACTTAATGGGAATCAATAAATATGAAATATGAGAATCAAGCTAAGTATATTGATGTGGATCAGTCCACTGTTTAAAACAAGGTATTTAAAACCGACCTTAAGATTTAGAACTGATGAAACCAGTTCATTCCAGATCTCACAAAGGCAAGAGTATGCCTGGAAACCAAAACTGAGCCATCAGAAAAGAAATAAAATGACTGATAGCTGAAGATACTGATTTCTAATTGTAAGACTGCATAAATGAAAGTTTTAACCACAACTGGGGAAAATGGGATAGAAAACATAAAATGGGAGTTAACAATAGGAGGCAGGCAGATCCTGAATCTCTGTCTGTTGGCTAAATATACATATAGGCTTATTTTGTTTTCAGCTTGGGAGTGATTTAGGAATCAAGAAATAAAAACAGTTGTATGGACTGGAATGGACTGCAATGCGCCACTACATTTCAGAATGGCAGGATGTTGATTTAATATGGGAATCATAGAATCAAAATTGTACTTTTGACTAAAAGATTTGAAGAACATTCATGCTACAGTTCACCAGAATTATCAATCCACCCGTCACTGAATATCACTTACATGGCTGCTTCTAATGCCCCGTTTCTTTGGCTTCAGTAACCATCTGGAAAATGCCTCAGACATGCACCACTAACAATGGGATTCAACAGATTGTTCAAAACATTTTGATATGCCACTGTCAAATATGGTATGATGTTGCATTTCATAAGATTTCCATGGTTTTTGGGTTTTTGTTTTAAAAAAAAGCACAGGACAATGGATTATTCCTTTGGCAATGTTCAGTTTCTAAAAGTGAAATTATGGGAATTATGAAAAATAGTATATGGGCATTAGTGAGAAAAACAGTGAGACCTGTGTATCTTTGTATTTTCTGTTCCAATGTCTGTGCTAATGAAGGTAAGAGAATCATATTTACACTGAGTAAACCATTAAAAATCAATTTGTTTTTATTCTACAAATGTACAAACAAACAAAATCCCAACTAGAATATAAGTTTTAAATATAAACAAAAGGGGAGGGGGAAAACCCAGATCTAGAAATGTCCTTGAAGTTTGCTGGGATTTTGTTTTGTGCAGAGAACTTTGTGGCATTTCAGATTAATTCCAGTCCTTGAAATGGAAAATACTTGGCCCAGGAAGGAAACCCCTACTTACAGGAGACATTCTTCAAAGAAGAGTAAGCAGCAGATTCCTGGGGTGAAAGATGCAACACAAAAGCTTGCCAACACAAAGTGTTGGTTTCCTTCTTGCTTTCCCCTATCTGTCCTGAGTGGATCTGTCTTACATTCAAAATTTTAGACTGAAGCCAGGTCCTGCAGCTGATGCCCCTTGGTTTGTAGTAGTAAGATGGAAGCCTGTATCTTTCAGGTCATCATCACCCTAGGAGGACAAAAAATGGACACAAACATTAGCAGCACACCTATGAACAAATGAATGCCTAGAACAGCTTGGTGGACTGAACCGTGGATCAACCCGTCTAGCTTTCCCCAATCTGGCTCTCATTAGATGTGTTGGACTACAGCTCCCATTAGTACAACTAGCACTAGCAGAAAATTTAGAATAATAAAATCACAGAATCAGAAATGGATGAGACCTCAAGGGTCATGAAGCCCAACTAGCCATAGCCAGCAAAGCCAATGGCAAAGCACAGAGGGAGTTATAGCCCAATAATGTTTGGAGGGCTGCACTTTGTCTGGTCCCAGTCTACAGGATGCCACTAAATACCAACTCCCAGGGAGTGATGGGAGTTAATAACTGTTGCAACCATAACCTCTTGACTGAGAAGCATTTAGCTGTCCCCTGTGGGAGACAGGACACTGGGATGGATGGATGTTTGGTCCAATTCTGTCAGGCATTTCTTCACCAAAGCAGTCCTCTTAAACCTAAACTAAAGCAACAGTACCACCTGCTGGCAGTTAAATTATTATATCAGGACCACGTATCTTTTGACACCATGGAGCCAAAAGTGTACAAGTTACATTTTCCTTTCCTCCAACAGTCTGAACGTGGCATACATAGCTCTTCTCCTCTGCAATGGTTTTATTTTCCAAACAGCTTTAAGACAGAGGTTAGGCTAAGAGTGTGTGACCAGCTTCGAAGTCATCCAGTAGACTGGAACATGGAAGATCCTGTTTGGCACTATAATCACTACATCACACTGCCTCCCATTAAACCTCCTACCTGAGATTGATTTAAAAATCCCAAAAAAGGGGAGGCAGAGTTCAAAGACCTGGCTGGCCAAAATAGAGAGCAAGTGAGCTGTGACTGGGGGCTGTGAATTACCTGGATCTATCCAGAACCAAGATGTTATGGCTCTGTTCTTGTGAGAAACTTGCCCTACACTGAGTCAGACCATTTAACTCAGTCTGCACTGACTGGCAGCAGATCTCAGTAGTTTCAGACATAGAAGATTCTTTCTCACCATCTGCTGCCTAAACTTTCTAACAGAAGATGCAGATGACTAAACCTTCTGTATGCAAAACAGGTATTCTGCCCTTGAGTTGTATGGCTCCTCACCCTTTAGTGCTGTTCTTGGGAAATGAACCAAACACTCATAACCTCCCCATATCTTTTACCACTGGACAAACCAGCTGAAGCTTCTGCAAACTGAAGTCCAACATATGGATGGATAAAGGACCCGTGTCTCTAGTCTACATGGGAGGGAAAAGTAAGGTTCAGATAACGGAGACAGGGGGGATAAAAGAAGTCGGGCTGAGGAAGGGCTCTTTCCACCTCCCCACTCCTTCTGGCAAAACTATTTGCTTTGGGTGAACATGAGTGTTCAAAATTATTATCCCCACATGGAGTCTGAAATGGTACAGCTCAGAAGTCTCCAACCTCATTAATCTGCTCAAGAATCAGTAGCCAAGCAGAAAGAGGGAATCTGCAGTTTATTTGCAATAACAGCTTCCTCTTAAAAGAAAGAAAAGCACACAAGTATACTCGGTGCTTCTCCATCCTACCTGGATCGATGCAATTACACTTGGCCCTTGACTTTCACAGGTTTAACTTTTGTGGATTTGATGATTTGTGAGTTTCTCTTCACCTTGAAATGGCTGCTTTCCTCTCGCTTTGCAAAATGGAAGCTCAGGTTCCTCAGCCCATAGAGATAGGAGTGGAAATAATTTGAAGCCCCCCCCCCCACCTCATCTCAGTCTTTGTTCCTATATCTATGGGCTAATGGAGCATGAGGAGTGTGCGCCTGGCAGTCGGATCTTGCCACTGCTCCCCTGAGACTAGAGGCTCATGGCATCCTTGGGTTTTGGAAGGCAGCTGCAGTAGTGAGGCCTGGTTGCCAGGCCCACATTCTTTGTGCTCTCCCTCTCTGGGGAGCCCACCAGCCGCCTGTTTTGCAAGCCTCCTGAAACCTGAGGCTGTTGTTCACATTAACTCAGCAGCCTTGGGTTTCAGATGGGATTGGCAGTAAGCCTCAGCTGTCAGGCATGCAATCTTTTTTTTTTGCTCTTCCCTTCTGGGAGCCCACCAGCCACCTATTTCTCAAGTTCCAAGGAGCATGCACCGGATGGCCAGGCCTTGCCTCCACCTCTGCTGTTGCTCACTGTATTCACATTTTTCTCACTTTTATGGGGGCCCTGTACTCCTAACTCCCACAAATGTGAAGGGCTGACAACCTTTCATGTGTGTGTAGATTTCAATGTTTTTTTGGAAGCTGGTTGTATTTTATACTTGATCCTCACCTATCAGTTTATTATCCATCCAACCTCTTCTCAAAAAGGCAAAAGAAAATCTACTCCAGCTAATGAGACCTAGAAAAACTGTTTTCTATTTTTTAAAGACACTGGACATTGTTAAGATTTTTCTCAAGGTGCAGAATTTTGCTGACAGTAAGGACACTCACCAGCTGGCTGTACCCTAAGCCTCCCTCTGGAGGTCTTGGGCTTGTTCCACGTTTCACTCTTTGCTGTTCACTTTTTGCTGGCCATGTAGGGAACATGGAGGGGTCAATGGGCAAGGGTGTCTCTTGAAAATACTCGTGCTTCAAGCCATCTTCGGCAGTGATCCTTCTCCCTGGATAGTATGTCAGGAATCTAGAAATCAGCATAAAAGCTATAGTTAAAGAGCAGGGTGGGTGGAAAATATCACCTAAAAGGGGATTTGAAGCCAGAGAAGGGTATACTACTGTGATTCAAAGTTTACTCTGCAACTCCAGTGGTTAGGCTGCTGATTTCCCTATTTTATCAGACTGAAGTCCCACTGAAAGCTCTCTCTCCCTTTTTTAACCAGGGCTGCAATCTATGTGTTTCTGATGAAAAAATTCTCATGTTTGAAGATTTGTTCGTTGTACTGGAAAAAGCAGTACAGCAGCCTAGGGGAGAAAAGGCTAAGTGAGCATGAAGGCAGAGGCTGCCTAAGATGATTTTGTAAAAATGTTCACTTAGCAGAATTTCATACACTGCTTCACGCCCTGGTGAAAAATTCTAATACAATGGCATCCACAGTCAAGTGACTGCAACCGCTTGTGCTCAAGCATTTAAGCGGGGCCAAAACATCCTCTTGAGCCTAAAAAGCAGTGGGAAGCGATATGGGTGGAAGATCACAGAGAAACATCCACGCCTGTGACATTTTTGTCAAGAGACAGCCTATGGGTTATTGCAATCAATCAAGGTTGTGCATCTAATAAAACTGCCACCAAATCAGACAAGACCTTCCATGCACCTAAAGGAGTGAGAAAAGTACGCCTCTTCAGCTACTGTAGGAATGCGACTGCTATCAGCTTCAGCCAGCCTGATCAATGGCCAGGGATGATGGGTGCTGTAGTCCTTATCTGGAGGGTCAGAGGCTCTCCAGATAACCTGGACTTCAAGGTTAAGTGAATAAGGGCTAGAGCCTTACCATAATGGCACGATTTCCTTGCAACACTGACTGCATTTGCTCTATAACACTACTGCTATAATAATAATAATAATAATAATAATAGTAATAATAATAGGTTTTATTTCTAGCCTGCCCCTCTGCTCGGCAACCGGGGCGGGTTACAACATATTTAAAACAAAAACAGTTTAAAAACATTCCCTCAATCCAACTATAACCCTCCCACCCCATTAAAACTGGATTAAACTAATTAAAGAGCTAAAATAAGAATAATACAATAACAAGAATAAAAACATCAAGGGCAAGTAGGCAATGGTAAGAAAAGGGGACGGATAGTGTCCATCTCCAGCTGAGCCGGGAGATTATTCCAGGAAGGCCTACTCACTTGTTCATTAGATCGAAGCCTTGGTCTGAAAGGAGTGCCCCAAACCGCTTGCGGAGGTTGTTGTATGGATATTCTGTGAATGTCATCTTCTTCACTGCTGGCAGTTCGTTGTATCCAGGCCAGATTTTTTCACTAGGAGTTCCCAAGTCCTTTCAACAGAAAATAACTCTGTAAGGAAGCTGGCTTAAAACAGTTACAGTCGTCCCTCCCCATTTGTGGCCTTGGAGTCCACAGTCTCGCTCTTCGTGGGACGGCAAGTGGGGAGGGACAAAATGGTGGCACGGGCACGCACACCATTATTTTCAATGGGGCTCCAATATTTGTGAGTTCCCATTTTTGCAGGGTGGTGGTAGTCCAGAATGGACCCCCCGCGAATTGGGAGGGGTGACTGTACTTTGCTTCCCAATCCAATGGATCATTATTATCGATACTGAAAAAACTGAAATCGAGAGAGCTCAGAAAGAACAGATATAGTGTCTCGTTTGGTGATAATATTATTGGGAGCAGAAGACATTTCTAATAATTTATGTCTCCACTGTTATAAATTTTGGCCTTCTCAGGAATTATTGAAAACCCAATCTTGTTCTGGAAAGCAAAGAATAAAGAAGGGAGAGGATGGGAGGGGTTAAAAAAAAAAGGATTAAAAAACTCCGAAGCATTTTAGCACAAATCGAGAGAGCTTTGAAGGCTAATTGTCAAGCGAAGGGAAAAAAATAGAACGGGCAAACTGTAAATTATGACAAATAAGCACTGTAAATTTATGCAGTGGGAAGACTGATCCAAGTCACAAAAAGACTACTTGTCTTTGCCATCATAATGACCAGATTTCTGGGCTATAGCTTGTTTCACTACTTCATCAAAATTGACTGCGACATCAAGTATTCCTGAGTACAAAACATTTGCTTCCTCATATACCCACTATCTCCTTAGAACTGGAGCCCCAAATATCTGGGGGATACTTCTTTCCCAATTCCTGGTGAGAAGCATTCTTTTCGCACAAATGTACACCAGTTCTGCCATCCAATCGGAGAGCAAGATTCTGAAGTAGTAAGACAAGAAGAGAAGCACAGATTTTATTTTGGACTCACCGGTCACAAAGTTACCCTGTGTGTTTTGCATGGCACTGAGGCTTTGCTTCACATCCTTCCAAAATCCCCAGTGGCAATATAGTTACCTTACACTGTCAATATAGTTGGACAACAGTAATATAGTTGGACAAGTTAATGGAACTTGGTCTTTATATATCCCCAAAGTCAGAGTTCTCAACATAATGTAGACTGACCAGCAAGGGAAGGAAGCAAAGCAATTTTACAGTCTGAGTGGGAAGGAAACCATCTTGGATTTCCCAAAAGTCAAGACTTGCAATTGTAAATTGTTGGGAATAGAATATTCTTTTTTACATAGCAAAACAACACTAAAGGTAAAGGTTTCCCCTTGACATGAATGTCTAGTCGTAACTGACTGTAGGGGTGCTGTTCATCTCCATTACTAAGCTGAAGAGTCAGCGTTGTCCGAGGACTGCTCTGGTGGTCATGTGGTCACCGAACGCTGCTACCTTCCCACCAAAGTGGTACCTATTTATCTATTTGCAACACTACAGCTGTATAAACTACTACTGGGCTGGGGAAGCAATGAATGGCTTACCTTGAAAACTTTGTTAATTTGGTCTATATCTGACTTCCCTGGAAACAGTGGCTTCTGGGTTAACAGCTCTCCAAATATACAGCCCACAGACCACATGTCAATAGCTGTGGAGTATTCCTGGAAAGGAAAAGAGGGGAAGGGAACTTATTTAGTTGTTAAATTTGTGAATGCCTACTGTTGTTTCAGCCAAGGTATCTACCCCACAGGGCATCCAGAATGACACAACAACTTCTGGATTACTACAATGGAAGCCCCACACTGTGTATCATGAAAGGGGAAAGAAACATGGCTTTAAAAGCTAACACGTCAAGCTGGATAGCATTTAATGATTTCTGCCATTGCTGAGGATGGAGTGAGGGCTGCAACCAATGCTACAGTTGACAAAAGCAGAAGATTCCAGAATCACTCTTGCTGCCAAGAAAACATGGCCTCATCCCAGAACACCTGAGAAACAATATTAACACGTCCATTCCAGTGGTGGTTTTAACTTTTAATGAGTGGGGAAGAATTGGGCAGCTTGGCCCCAGTGTTCACTTTCCCCATCCCACCACAGGATCATGACTGTCCCAGTTTTCCTTGGAGCCCAATCCTTAACAACCATCCAAATGGCAAGAGCAAGATAAGTGAAAGATGCTGGTCTGTGGTTTCACTCATCATCTTAAATTATGTCCCATGATCATAATCTTTAACTGTTGTTGTTAACTGCAGTTGACGTTGACTTATGGTGACCATATAAATTTGAGACCTCCAAATCACACTATCTATCCATCTCTTTTCCTACTGCCTTCTCCTTACCAAGCATTACTGTCTTTCCTAGTTAGCTGTGTTTTCTCATTATATAGCCAATGTCTTTGTTTGTGTTGTGTCCCTTCAAGTCGTTTCCGACTAATGGCGACCCTAAGGTATCATGGGGTTTTCCTGGGAAGTTTCTTCAGAGGGGTTTTGCCATTGCCATCCTCTTAAGCTGAGAGAATATGATTTGCCCAAGGTCACTCGGTGGGTTTCCATGGCCAAGCCGGGATTCAAACCCTGGTCTACAGGGTCCCTCTTTGGAAGTTTTTAAACAGAGACTGGATGGCCATCTCTTGGGGCTCTTGATTGTGCATTTCTGCATGGCAGGGGATCAGACTTGTTGGCCCTTGAGGTCTCCTCCAGCTCTATGATTCTATGCCCCTGCCATCCTCACCACTGTCCAACAAGACCGAGGGTTAAGTGAGGAACCTGAACCTGGCTGTGTCTCGCCAATTCTTATCCAGCACTCTTCACCACTTGTTCTATTTAATGATGGTAAAAAGAAAACAAAAATAATGACCACTGAAGACCTTCACAAGTTCAACCTAGACAATGAAGAAATAGAAATAGTAGAAGAATTCCCATACCTGGGATTAAACATGGATAGAAATGGGGACTGCAGTCAGGAAATCAGAAGAAGATTAAGACTGGGGAGGGTGGCTATGAAAAATCTAGAAAAGATCCTAAAATGCAAAGATTTACAACTCAGCACAAAAGTCCGAATCATGCAAGCCACTGTATTCCCTATTGCCATGGATGGATGTGAGAGCTGGACATTTAAGGAAGAGGATAGGAAGAAAATCAACGCATTTGAGATCAATGTGGTGCTGGAGAAGAGTGCTGAGGATCCCATGGAGAGCCAAAAGGACAAACAAATGGGCCCTAGAACAGACAAAGCCAGAAATCTCTCTGGAAGAAGCCAAGATGACCAAACTGAGACTGTCGTACTTTGGACACATCATGAGAAGGGAGGACTCTTTGGAAAAGACAATAATTCTGGGAAAGGTGGAGGGAAGTAGGAAGAGAGGAAGGCCACATGCCAGATGGATGTACTCTTTTAGGAGGCCACAGGTATTAAGGGATTGCAGGATTTAAGCAGATTGGTGGAAGACAGGGGATCTTGGAGATGTCTCATCCATAGGGTCGCCATGAGTCGAAGTTGACTGGAGGGCAGTTAACAACAACAAAAAGAGACCAAGAGCAGCTACCTCTACGCCAGATCTTTAAAATTATAAGACAGTTTGCAACTTTGCAATAACTTTCTTTGCAACTTTCTAATAAGGGTCCAATTAAATGTATGATATGCATTCAATCAGTTTAAAAAATAAATAAAGGAGGAATGAAAAAAATGCCTTAATAAAGGCATTTGGGATATGAGGGAAAGAGTATAAGTCACATACCTTGGCACCAAGTAACAATTCAGGTGCCCTGTACCACAATGTAACGACAACGGGAGTGTATGGCTTGAGAGGTGATCCATATTCACGAGCCAGGCCAAAGTCTCCTACCTGAACCAAAGGAAAAATTTAAAATGTGATTACATAAGCAACATAAGCAACTGCGCTGACAGCCTGAACACCAGAAAGCTTGAAAATGTTAGTGAAAAAGACCTTTTAAACCAGGCAGGCTTTCAGTAACTGTCTGGCTGTTGAGAAAATAGTTTTTAACAGATTAGTGCTGTACTTTTTTACACTGATATGTTTTAAACTGCTTCTATAACAGCATTATACTCTATTTAATGTTAGTATTAGCACGATAATCTTCTAATGTGAGCTGCCTTTGGTCCCATTTCTGAGGGAAAGACGCAAATCAAAGAAAGAAATAGCATTAGTCAACACTGTAATTTCATAGAATTAAGTTGTTATATTGCTTGTTAATAAGTGCATTAAATATATATATATATATAAATGACCAAGAGTTGCCAACAACCTGAAATTACCTCCCAAGAGTAAAAAATTAAAACAACAGGAAACAGTAATTGCTATTACAAAAATGTCACTGCCATTTATGTCCCTGTAAAAGGACAAATTACAAATTGTTTCTGACAATTTTAATGAAGGTACATGGATTAAGACTTAATGAGGTTTAAGAAATTAAGGAAATTGCGATGGAGAGCCTTAAGATCAAAATACTGTAACTATAAATCCTTCTTTTGCTGTTAAACTGTTGACCTTATCGCAGCCATAAGAAGCAACCTTCCTAGGAGGAGGCTAAAAAGTAAGTCAACTTTAAATTTACTCTGGCTTCCCATTGCTCTTCCTGGAGTCTATAGAAACAGGGAAGGACTGGACCAAGTAAAGAATCTGTACTCAGCAGTGCCAAAGTGTGGACAAGAAGATTTGTTGCATGGAAATTTCTGGTTTTTTTAAATCAGCGTCTGCCAGTTATCAAAGAACTTTCAAACATCATTATTTGTTAAATATATTGAATGCAAACCAAACTAATGGTGACCAAAGGAGGCAGGAGAATGTCAGTGGATCAATCTGGAAGGGAAGTTCAACTGGTAGAAGAATTTAAACTGATGAAAAGGGGATGATTTAAGGGATATAAGAAATTGTGAAGTTGAAGGCTTTCATGGCCAGCATTCATAGTTTTTTGTGGGTTTTTTGGGCTGTGTGGCCATGTTGTAGAAGAGTTTCTTTCTGACGTTTCGCCAGCATCTGTGACTGGGTGCAATGACAGGGGAATTGAATCAGGTGAATCAAAAGCTTGAAGAAATTAGATGAAAAGTGCTAAAGCTATAGTCCAGTATGTTGTTTTTTTAAAATACTAAAGGACAGTTCATTCCTGTTGCACTTAGGGTATTCCAGGCTAACATGTTGCCACAACTGCTGTTTGGCATCCCAGTCTGGATTCTGGGTTTTTCTTCAGCCCTGGAAAGAATACTTTCAGCTCTTCTATGTGCCATCAGTAGTCTTACAGCTTGAAACTGGTTGTCCTTCATTGGAATGTACAGCTTAGTGTTGGGTATTAAGATACTGGCTAAAAAATTTTCATGTGAGACCTGAATCTGGTTACTGTATATACTCATGTATACGTCTAGAAATTTAGGTCAAAAATTGACCCAAAAAACCTGAGTCAACTTATCCATGGGTCAATGTAAGTACTATATCTTAACTCTTATTTAAAAGAAGGAACCATTCCCTTGGGAAAAGCAAGAGTATAATCTGTTCTGGAAGCACCGACCCCCTCTATCCTCTCATCTGTCCAGCCTTAAGAGTAGGCACAAAGAGTTATGTCTGCTGGAATTTTGTAAGTTCTATTACATTGTTTTGCTTTGCCTCATCCTTTAGATCCTTTGCCATATGAACCTAAGTTTTACCCTAAACTTATCCACAGGTCATATAAAAATTCATAATTTGGGCCCCAAAACTTTCCCTCGCCTTATACGCGAGGTCAACTTATAGTCGAGTATATATGGTACGTATGTCTTATTTAGGAATACAACTATACTAACCAGTGGTTTAAAGCCATCAAAGACAAATAACAGAAAATAGGTTTCTCTGACAACTTCCCTTCTACCCAAGACTTTCTAAGGCAAAAATTATTGTTGCTTGCCAGATAAAGACATAGATATGTAATATTCTCTATCTGCTGCTTGTACTACCTGCTTCTTAATTTATGGCTATTATTTAACACTGATAGGGGTGCTAACTATCTTAAAAATTTGTTTTTTACTATAGCTCAACTTATCATCATTCTTTCTGCTATGCTGGATGGTTATTTTCAGGAAATCCCTTACAAAAAACATGTTTATCCATGTGGAGATGCATGAGTAGAGTCTCTATCCCATGTACTGTTCTTTTGTAATTTTTACAAAGATGAGAGATCAAGATTAAAAGGAAAGTTGACCATGTAGAACAGAGGTAAAACTGTGAGGTGACTGCTTGTCCTCCCACACCCTTGCTCCACTTCTAGAAAGACAAACAAAGTCTTACTTTCAAAATGCCAGCATGGCTTAACAGCAAGTTGGAGGTTTTCAAATCTCGGTGAAGGATCCAGTTATCATGAAGGTGTTTGACCCCCCGCAACAGCTGAATCATCAAAGTTTTCACTTCACCTGAAATAAGAGCAGCAAAGATCTGCAAAGAGTTGGGGAAAAACAAAGTCTGCTTGCACATTTTCATTCTGTTAAGCCAAATACGCTGGGAATCTGAGAGACCTCATACCTGGTAAAAACGGCTGCTTCATTGTCTCCATTAGGCTCTTGAGGTCATGTTCTACATAATTCATTACAATATAGATTTTGTCCATGTTGCTTCCAACAACAATTTCCTGAAAATGAAGACAAGACATGGCAATGAACATAAATTCCTTGTAAACTTTTTGTTGTCCTATTACAGCAGCTGGTCAACCAGGAATGCTTCCTTGACTGTACCCTCCATGCATCACATTCACAGTGCCACTGTGGGCCTTCCCAAGTCTTTAGTGAGTGTGCATCTGGGAAGAACTATAAAAATGTTCCTCCTTAAGGGCAGGTGTGATGGAGTGCCTTTACAAGCTGGCTAGTTTGGGCTGAAAGGAAGCTTGATAGCTGGTTGTCATGCAATGGACAGCATAGAAGTGAAATCTAGCCTAGCCGATTTTCATGGGTGGGACTTCCTGACAAGAGGTGGAATTTAAAAACGCAGTCAGTTGTAGCAGTTGGTTCAGTTAGTCTAGTCAGGTCTGGATCATTATACTTAGAGAGTGAGAGCAGGATAAATAGTGGTTAAAAGCCTGCTAAGTGTTTGATTTTTATGTAACCATACTAACCTTGAAGTTAACTCATACTTTATTTTTGTATGTTTCTCAAGAAAAGTTACTGTTCATTTTATAGTGGCGGACTCTGACTAAAGTGATTGCTATAAACTGTAAAGAAGAGCATCCACACTACTTAAAATAGTAAAACTGGTTTATCAAGACACTTGGGACCCTAGTCCTTTCCTTAGAGTACAGAATACACTTATAAGTGTATAAGTATACACTTATAGAATAGTGTTAAAATGGTAAAAGCAGGGCAAGTGTTAGTGACAGGGAGCCTTCTGAGGTTGGAAGGTAAAAGTAACCTAAGTCTTTAAGAAGGCCCTGTCACAGCAGGATTATATAGCTGTGGCCTAACTGTAAAATATTTTACTGTTAAAATCCATGATTCTCTGAATACTGCATAACAATCTGGTAGACAGTGTAATCAAATCAAATCAAACCATAATAAGGTAAAATAAAACAGTCAGGTTCTGAACACCCTGTGAAAAGTAATGAACTGCATGTACGACAGAAATATTAGGAATATTTTATAATTAATGAATGTGTTTGTATGTTAGGTAGTTTGGGATATTATGTTAGTTGAGTGTATTATCCTTAGGTATATTTTCAGTATACAGAAAACTATTGTGTGTTTGTATGTTTATGGCTGTTTATAATAAAAGCATTATATACAAAAATTAATGAATGCAACTTTTAGAAATCTCTAAGAAATACAAAATTTGCTAGTAGCTGCAGCAAACAATACTACCATATTGGTGATATGAGACTGATTATCTTGCAGTATTTGACTCCCATGTTCAGAAAGCACAGTGAGAAATGTCTGAAGGGGGCTTGTGACAGGCATTTTCTGCCTGGGCCAAAACACTACGCAGTAGACAAGGTACAAGATCTTCAGCTCTGAATGCAGTCAAATAGACATTTTTCAGTCCAAAGGATAATTTAAACTTCAAAATACTTCAAAATCTTTAACTTGTTATCCACTCCAAGACACAGGAAACAAAACTGGACAAAAACTGACACTCTCTACACAAACTACAAGCAAAGGGAGTGCATGCTTCAGTTTTGCTGAAGTTCAGTTCATAACAGAATATATGAGTGGAAGATTACATAATAAGCATAAGCCCCTGCTCCAGTGTTTGGCTCATACATAACTACTCTTGTATGACAGAAAGAGTGGGGTGCCCTTCCTAGCACAACCTGCACCATCTTGTCCTTAGAAGGCTCTAATCATATGTTGAGGCAGAGTTTCATGTGGAAAGCTTGCTCTAAACATGCAGTGTGCACCCCCATCCCCTGTCCATCCAAGTTAGAAACCTGACTGTGCAGGATTTTAGACTGTGCAGGAATCCTACAAACCTACAGACCTTCTGTTCCAATGCAAAGAAATCAATGAGACTTGACAACAAGAATTCATAAGAGATCATGAATTATGCCAATGGGTATAATAAGCCTTTGGCTCTTGCAGGAGAACCTCCAAAGAGGAATATAACTATCACTAGGAGACATGAGGATCAACTAATGGTGACCTTACCCTAACAGTGACGATGTTTGGATGCTGAGCTTTCAATATGGTGTTGATTTCCCTTAATGATGTAATAGGGAAGCCTTCTTTCTCCTTTTCCATCTTCAGTCGCTTCAGTGCTACAATTTCATCTGGAAAAAAAATCACCAAAGTTATTTCTATACCACATCCTGGGAGCCTCCTCCATGGTTCACCAAGGTAGATCACTATTATTTCCAGTTTACAGATCAGTGAGAGAGAGTTCTGTCAGAGAGGGCTACCCTGAGACTCCAATGGCTGAATGCAGGAGGCTGCAAACAAAAAGCAGAATCCATGCAGATTTTGCAAATATTCAGAAGCCCAATACTGTTGGACTGTAACTCGCATCCTCTCCACCCAGCAAGCACATTCTAATGGAGATTACAGGAATTGTGCTTGATCATCTGGGAAAAGTAATTCTGGAAAAAACTGGCTTATAATGTTTGAGGAAGATAAACTGCACATCAATATATTCTTTTAGCTGATAACTGAATGGATGCAGCCTAGGAGTTTTACTTACACAGCTTGTGCACAGCTGCTATGCTTCAGCATTTTGCTCTCCAGATATTGTTGGACCAAAATCCCTGATCATTGACCATGGAGCTTCTGGAAGTGGAAGTCCAACATACCTGGAAGGCCAAAACTTGCTCTCAGCTATGGCTCCCTGGAAGAATGGGTTCCAATGTATTTTGGGTGGGCTTGGTGTGCTTCAAAATATTTTTTGAAAAGGAAGGCACATCCAAATGGAAACTTAACTGCAAACCTGTTCACACATTAAAACCAGGAAAGGACAGGACAGGAGGGAGGAACAATTTCTACATGGACTACTAAAAGGACAATGAAATGGAAGATTCTTAGCTTTTTTGAGAGAACAATAAAGATGGGACCAAATGGACAACTCAAGAACACTGAAGGTGCAAGAAAAGGCCCCTGACTTTCTGGACACCTGCACCTAGCTTCCAAAGATTTGAAGGGCCTCAGCTGCTGAGCTTCTACTGCTGGCAAAAGATACTCCATAAGATAGAGACTAATCAGACTGTACTAATGCCACATGTACATTTTAGGAATGAACAGCTGCTCAAGATCAGAGCACTACCTTCACATGCTGACAGTCCCTATTAACCTCTTTAAGTAGGGCTGGAAAAAAATCCCTGCCTAAAACCCAGGAGAGATGCCGCCAGTCAGTGAAGGCAATATTGATCTGACATGGTATAAAGCAGCTTCCCTTTTTCATTTGTCATTGTTGTTGTTATTATTATTATCTTATATCCCGCCTCTCTCCCAACATAAGGACTCAAAGCAGCTAAGGAAAAGGACTTAGCTCAGTGGTATGCCACAAGCGTTGTGCTCAGACCTCAGACTCAACTCCAATTGGAATTTGCAGACAGTAGATAACAGAAAAAAAAAATCCTTCTCTGCCTGAGACACTGGAGGAAGTACATAATCCTAAAATAGTCTGATTTGGCCTAAGAAAAGGTTTCTAGACTCAATGCTGTAAAGAGGCACAACCTGTTTTTTTGTCTTTTGCTCTGTACACGACTCCATATGTTCCTTCCTCAATCCGATTCAAACACTGAAATTCTTCTACACTGCGACAACCCTAGAAAAGGGAAGAAGAGAAAATAAGAGATGTTAACATATACATATTTCTTGCCATTCTCCATGCTCTCTCTGAGAATACTGATCGATGAAACCCAGCCACTGAGTCATGGAAACAAACAGTGCCCATTTTCCCCTTCTCTAACAGGAAAAGATAGTATTGGCACAGCTCAGCCACTGTTACCGTGGAAAATTTTAAATGACAGAAAATTTTAAACAGGGATCTAAGATGCTTTTTCTTACCTGAAGGGCAGGGAGATATTTGGGCAGCTCTTGCTTCAGCTCTACAGGCGACGACACGGGTGAATCAGGAAGATAATCACCTTCTGTCATTGTGTTGGACTGTGGGGTCCCATCTCCGGGTTCTTCATCCTCTCCTTCACTCCCTGCAGAATCCCGATCAAACCTTGACTCTGTAACTTCAAACGTTAGAATCACATTGCGGAAGCCAGCAGTTGCTTTGGGATTCTTTGCCAAAGCAGGCTGTAAAGAGTCTCCTTCTTGGGAGGCTGGATGGCCATCTATTGAGTAAGCTTTGATTGAGAGTTTCTGCATGGCAGAATGGGGTTGGACTGGATGGTCTTTGGGGTCTCCTCCAACTCTATGATTCTATGACCCCAGGATTTGATATTCTGTGTTATACTGCCTCTAACCAGGAAAGCTCCATTTCTATGATATGGTTATTAGATGCCCCAACCTCTATGGATGTATTAAAATCAGTGCCTATCACCACACCTTGGGGAAACATTTCTCCTTTTGTCATCCCACGCTAAGTGAAAAAGTATTTCTCCTTTTGTTATCCTAAAGTATTCAGAATGCCTGCTCATCAGGGCAACTTTTATGCTCTGTCATTGCTAAATAATATATTTAAGAGATAAAGAGGAAGGTTTCACTGCTAGGCTTCATTTTTTTTCACAACAACCAAACCAAGAACCTCTATGGAGGATGTAATATTCTTTTATGTCACTGTTTGCTCCAGCAGGAAGAATGGTCACTGGTACAGTTGCTCTGATGCCCCAGATAGGCAAGAAGGCAGAACAGTCATTGTTTTAGCTGCTCTGTATTGAGCAAAGGAAGGCTAGATACTGACTGTTGAATGCAATGTGGAAAACTCACTGTTGTTCTACTGTAATTGCACATACTAAACCATGTCCCTGTGTAGAGCTGTGCAAAGGAGGCAGCGTGGTTATATTCTTGTAACCCTCCCTATCAATACAAAAGCCCCCTCGACAAAAAATAGCAGAATGGGCTAGCCATAAAGATTCAGTGTAACACACTCTCATATGTAGATATAAATATAAGATCATGACTAAGATGTCATGAATTTTAATACTCGTCAGATACCAATCTTAATTTTCAGCAGTTTTGCTCTTATAGATTGGGTCTAGAGGCACTGTGAGCAGGAAAGCTTCTAACAATTTATCACAAGATGCTAGCCTAAGAAAAACCATTGAAATACAGCCATGTGTTGCTATCACAAGAAGATGTCTTGTGACCATTTACACGACAGTACTACCACTAGAATTTTTTCTAATAGCATGTGTCTAGATCCAACCCCTTGTCTTTGGTTTGTTAATCACTCAAAAGAAAAGGAAAACCCCCAGATGCCTAGAATTCTCAATACATTTTTCATAAAACCTGTTTAAAAAGCCAACTATTTGAGGCTCACTACATCACAGAATCACTTTAGTGAGGCATAATAAATGTACTAAGGAGACAGAGGTTGCACTGAATAGCTAAAGGCAGCATATGTTATCTTACCAACTGGAATGTGGTCTCCATTCTCCCTTTCTTCCTCTTCACTCATTTCATCTTCACTCACTTCTTCTGTAAAACAAATGGAACGATGGAGCTTCACAGAAAGAAATTTTCAAAGTAAAACCAAAAGGTATCCTACATGTAACACAGACAAAGATAATGTGGTTCTGAACTACAAGCCTGTAGTAGACTATGGGTAGTGGTGACAGGATTATATTTCTGGATGCTTCCATGGAAAACAAACTTTGTCCCATCTGATAATATAGCATGTTAAGAGTGAAATATTCACAGGCTTTCAACATACAAGGACTGTGCAAATTGTCTACATGCCAGATATTTGTTTTAAATATGAGAACATTCAGAAGCAGGTTCCAATCCGATTTACATTTACCCAGGAGTAAGCTCTGCTGAATAAAATGTGACTTTTTTAAAAAATGAATTTTTGTTTTACAAATTCAGCTCATTCATCCTCTGTCACTCTTGCTTCTCCTTCTATCCCATTTGTCTAACTAGACTAGCTTGGCAGTTTAGAAAACAGTCTCTAAAAGGCAAGAAGTCTTTGATTTTAGTAATTCATACAACATTGTGTATATTGATAGCTCTATCTTATGTCTAATGCTTAGACTGTGAGTGTCAGCTCCACAAGTGGCACTGCCCATACACAAGAGGACAGTATCAGGAGACTGTGGAAAACCTGGTTTGCAGAAGTTACAAGAAAAGTCTAGAAACCAATTCCCTTTGCAGCGGAGATGTCTTGCCACAAATGGCTGAATGAAATCTGAGTAGGCATAAGACAGTGATTTACTATTGGGAGAAAGAACACAAAAAGATTGAAGGAATGGAATGGAGTGGCTGGAATCTTAAATAGACAACACTCCATGCTTCAACATTTTGCTACAGGTTCCACTTGCTAGTACCACTACTCTTGAACATTAATAATTAATAGCACAACAGAGCATTGTACATACTTTTTCAGCAGGGAAATGTTACTGTTGACCACTCACCAGCTGACTGCTCAGACACTTCCTCAGAGTTGCTTCCTGTCTCTTCTTCCTCTTCCTCCTCTTCTTCTTCCTCCTCTTCTGACTCTTCACTACTGGATTCCTCCTCCTCTTCCTCTTCTTCCTCCTCCTCCTCTTCCGAACCAGATCCTGTTTCCCCTGCAGAAGCAATGAGGATCTTTATTGGGGTGTGGCAGGGCTGGATGAACCCATTTACCCCACGCACACACCTTGATTGCTCCATGGGCTGGATGACATATGGTTGCATGTGGCTAGGACTTTGGTCTAGGCAATAAATACTTACCCTAGGGAGCTAGCACAGCTGCATACGGGCTTTCCTCAGCTAGAAAAAGCATTAAGGCTTTTAATTTAATTACCATGGTGCTGCCTAGAACAGCATCCTTACAGCCAGCATTGAGCCTTCGCCCAAGAATATCAGATTCCTGACCAAGGTGCATGTACAGGCGCACCCAGTTGGCACTCACTTGCTCTGGGCCTTCCTCTGTAAGGAGGATGCAGGGCAGCCAAAGCACAAAGTACAGGTGAGGGGGTGGGGGGGAAAGAAGTGTTCACTATTAACCCCTGATCCCACTTAGGAAGGTGAGCAAGGAATCTTCCTGCAGTAGCTGGGGCTTGAAGAAAGTCTGCCTTTGGACCTGCGCAGGCTTCTCATGCAGGCCTCCCCTCCTTCACCTTGCAGAAAACAGTCCACACAGGAGAATGGCAAGAAATACTCTCCAGAATGGGTCTTGCTTGTTAAAGAACAATGTCTTCCACATCAGTGGTATCTACCTGATGATGTTTCAGCCGAGCTGGTTTTTCTCTCACTGTCACTGATGTCCTGTAGATCTGAAAGTGGGTCTCTCTCTTCTGGCTTTTCCTCCTTCACTGTGAAAGGGAGAGGGAGAGAAAATCCATTTAACAGTAACAACTGTTATTGTTGTTGAATTGTTATATAACTAATTATAAATACTTTCTTAATCATAAGAATATCAGGGGGAACATATTGAGAGTGTCAGCCATGTTAACATGCACACAGTTGTGCAGTTATTCCCCCCCACCCCCCCACCCATATATTTAGCTTGGAGATGAGAGGATAAGAGGCAATGTACGACAAGACATCCTCAAGCATCTGAAGGGCCATTATGTCAAAGATAGACTAATCCCCTTTTCTACTGCTCCAAAGGTTAGGAACTGAATCAATTTATGCAAATTACAAAATAGGACATTCCACATAAAGATTAGGAAGAACTTCCTGATCACCAGAGATGTTCAATAGTGGACCAGACTACCTCAGAAAGTAGTAGATACTCCTTCATCAGGGATTTTAAAACAGAAGTTGGATGTCCATGTATCAGGGATACTTTAGCTACGGGATTCCTACAACAGTAGAGGATTGGACTAGATGACCTTCCAACTTCACAGTACTAGGATATTTCATTTCCACTATTTTGGATCAGGAAGGAAGGAAGGATAGCTTGCATACTTGTAAATGTGGTTCTTTAAGTGCTCATCTATGAACTCACACAAATGGGTTATCCTACATCTGTGCAGGGCATCATTTGGAACCTTCTACAATATTACAGATGCATTTGGGTGCTAATCACACCCACCTCATTTTTTTCCAAACTGTAAAATGCATGAAGGTGGGATGGGTGCACATTTCAGACCAGAACTGTTATTAGACAGAACATGCTACACAGCTTAACTTAACTTATTATGGTATCATTCTATGGTACAGAACAGGGGTGGTTGTCATGTGCTGGATGGAGGGGAAGTAGGGATTTATTTTTTTTACCTCTGCCTAGGGCCAATCACCCTCAAATGGAAATCAGAAGTTACTTCTGGTTTCATTTTGGGCTGGTTTTTGGCAGTTTTTTCTTAGTTGTCGGTTCAGGGGCTGCTTTAGCTACCTGTCAGTTCTAGAGGCCTCTAGCAGTGGTGAACTACTTATTTGAGGAAATTCCCCCCAGCAAAAATTGGGGGGCTGGAGCTTCACAGGTCAGGAGGGCCACACAAAAATCCCTGGGGTTTCATATACAGTTTACCAGCCACAGTTTCCCCAATCCAGTAATAGTGTCATAGAAACACCAGACATTCCATCAGGCAAGGCTTTCCTTAAAAGGTCTTCTTTTAGAGAATGGCAGAGAAATAGTTCCAATGCCTATATATGCAATGACAGCAGCTAGCACAATGTGCGCTAGTGCAAAATGGCGTATTATTAATCTGGATTTTGGTTATCTGGAATTCACAGCTAGCAGACGTATATATATACCTTTCCAAGGGATTCAACCCCTTTCCAATTTCCAAGGGATTCAAATTCCTCCCAGGCATTTAGACCCAATTACAGAATGTAAATGCTACCTGTCTTTCTGATTTCTCCTTGTTCAAGTTTTTCTCTCTGTTGTCGCAAAGGGCTGCGGCTCCAAATCCTGACTTTCTCCCCATATTCTTCTCTTACTGTTCTATGATGTGCTGAAACTGGGAGACACAAGGACTTTGTGAGTAGTGAACTGAATGCTCTCTTTTATCTGTCCATCATTGGTTTCATACAAATACCAGCGTTCTGAGAATTCTTCCTGGCACATGAGAGTATATCAATAAAACCAATGAATTTTCAATCCTCCTTCATTGGAAAAAAAGTCATTTGATAAGATGGCAAATGAGACTGGCAACACAACACGGCAGTGTGATAAACTGTTGTCTAGGATTCTAGCAACTAAAAACTCTTCCCGCTATCAAGGACTCTGGGTTTCTCATTTTTGTGGCTGCTAAACACTTTTTGTTCTCATTAGGTTATGTTTCAAGTACTCCCTGAAACCATTTTTGAAGCTCAGCAAACCTCAGGTTCTTCAAACATCTTTCTTGTGTGCACGTGATGCCATTTTATTTATATCCTATCTCTTCTCCAAAATGCTCAAGGTGGCATACATGGCTCTCTTCTATCCACCTTACTCTCAACAACCATCACCATGAAGCATGTCAGGTGGCCAGCCCAAAGTAAGTCAGTGAGTTTCATACCTGAGTGAGGACTTTAACATGGTTAAGCCATACCACAAGCAGCCTGAACTCTGAGATAACATATCTCCTTGTATAATAATAATAATAATAATAATAATAATAATAATAATAATAATAATAATAATAATAATAATAATAATAATAATTTTTATTTCTATACCGCCCTATGGCGAACCAATCTAGGCGGTTTACAACAATTAAAAGAACAACAAAGATAAAACAGTATATTCCCTCCCCCCCTTAAAACATTATTAAATCAGATATCAATTAAAACAATAACAGATTCATTAAATATAAAATTTAAATACAAATGAATGTGCACAGACCCTGAGATCCAAAGGACAGGCCCGCCTTTCTGTCCCACCACCTTCAGCGATTCAGTTGATGGGAATACAAGAGAGGATCTTCTTAGTGCCTATCCTTAAGACTCTGGAACTCTCTTCCTAAGGAGGCTAGATTGGCCCCCTTCCATCAGACTGCAAAGACTTACTTATTCACAGCCTTTTATAACTGAAGGCTTTTAAGGAAATGGCTGCAATGAGGGTGCACTATTGCTTTGAATTGTGCTGTTTTAACTTTTTCAAAATGTACTGTTTGTTTTAAATTGTTTTAATATGGTTAAATAGTTTGATTCTATTTTAATGTTGTCTTTATTTTTTAATTATAGTGTAATCATTTTAATTTGAGGTTGTCTTCACATAAATGCAGGCAGAGTATCCCTTATCTGAAAAACCAAAATGTTCCAATATCCAAAATGTTTTTCATGCACGGCTGAGATAGTGACACCTTTGCTTTCTGATGGTTCAATGTACAAAAAATGTTTCATGTACAAAATTAAAAAAAAATTGTATAAAATTAGCTTCAGCCTATGTATATAAGGAGTATATGAAACATAAATGAATTTCATGTTTAGTCTTGTGTCTCTTCTCTAACACATTTCATTATGTATATACAAATGATCCAATTTTTAAAAAAAATCTGAAATCCAAAACATTTCTGGTCCCAAGCATTTCAGATAAGGGATATTCAACCTGTAAATCGATTTATATTTCTATCCCACCTGATTAGGAGAAAGGCAGGCTATAAATAAAGGTAACAACAATAATTTTGGAAATAAAGACGGAATACTAATAAGGTGAGGGAATCTTTTTAAGACATACATACAAACAATTATTAACATCCAACAACATCTTACTTAATTACAGATCACAAAAATTACTAATGTAAGATGTGAATAAATATGGGGAATGATATACCAAATTCAAATATGTATAACTCTTTATATACACATATAATAGGAAAAAGTCACTTATAATTTACACATATGTTCAATGCAAATGAATTTATCATTCTCTAGAAAAGAAAGCTTTGTAATTTACACTGATTTGTGTTTCACAAGACTAATGTCCAAAAATAAATCACAGCCAATTCAAACATAATGACAATAAACTTATTAGGAAGGGAATTATTCACAACTGATGTAAATGAAATGGTAGCAGATGCAAGATCCTGGGTACTTTTCTTTCCATTTCACCAAACACAAGTACCTTCAGCTATGTAATAATAATAATAATAATAATAATAATAATAATAATAATAACAGTTTTTATTTGTATTTTCCTGCCTCTCCCTACGGATCGAGGCGGGATCACAGAGAAATATAGAAAAATACAATATATAAAATCATAACAACAATAAAAAACCCACAACCCATACAATATAGCCAGCTATAGAACAAACAAGATAAAACTTACACATAATAACATACACTGAAATAGAAACTGCAACTGCAATGAAACCCATAACCATGATTCTGAAGTATACTGTATAGGTACTGACTATGATGCCTGTAACTCACTGACAAAGTACCTTCAAGACAAGATGTCAACATGAATCAATGTAAATTACAAAGTTTTCTTTTCTAGATACTTTTGCTTATCTAGATAAATATATCCTTGCTTATTTATTTATTTCCTGTAGTTTTCCCAAAACTGGGATACAAAGTGGCTTACAAATTAAAAAACAATGCAGTTAAAATGCATTTGCATTGTACATATAAGTGTAAATATAAATGATTTTTCCTGTTATATGTGTATTTAAAAAGCTAGACACTATACTTTTTATATAGCACTTGAATGTGGAATATCATTCTTTACATGTATTCATATCTTATACCTGCAATTTCGGACTGTTAATGTTAAGTCACGAGGCTTTTGTGGTTTTTGCTTGTTGTGTAGTTACGAAGAGTAACCATGACCAAAGTTGGCAGTTATTTCTTTGGTCTATACGGCTTCAATCAGCTGAGCCAGTAGTCCCCCTAAATAACTCTTCCAAGATCTGGCCATGAAGGGCCACCCTGAAAGGTGAACAAGTGTGGATTGCAGCTCCACCAATCTTTACCACCTCCTACACCAACTATGGTCAGGGGAACTGCAGTCCAAAAACATCTAGAGCAGGGGTAGGCAACCTTTCCCCTTGAAGGGCCGAGGGACTTCAGCTCCCAGAAGCCTCAGCCATGTTGGCCAATAGTCCCATGTTGGCCAATAGCTCCTGGGATTCTGGGAGCTGAAGTCCCTTGGCCTTTAAAGGGGAAAGGTTGCCTACCCCTGATCTAGAGGGCCACATGGTGCCCACCAACGGTGTAGACCAGGGGTAGGCAACCTTTCCCCTTTAAGGGCCGAGGGACTTCAGCTCCCAGAATCCCAGGAGCTATTGGCTAACACAGGACTATTGGCCAACATGGCTGAGGCTTCTGGGAGCTGAAGTCCCTCGGCCCTTAAAGGGGAAAGGTTGCCTACCCCTGGTGTAGACAGTACTGAACGGGCTAGGCCAAATGTCTGAGTTGGTACAAGGCACCCTCTTCTTTCAACACTCGGAGGACGCATCTGCTGACCTTTGGCAGGATGTACATCAGCCTTGTACTTGGTTTACTTGGTTACCAGAGGCAACCAAGAATTTCATGCAGATATGGAGTGACGGAACACTCCATCATTCTTCTGCCTGCTGCTTTCTATGGAAGCCATGGAAAAGGGAAGTTTCTTTAGGGCAAGATTACTATGTTTTTATGACTAGGAATTCCTGGGGGCTTATTTACAAATTGCTGTAAATATAATTATAAAATATGCACACACACCCCCCCCAAACCAGTCTTACTCAACAAAGTAAGGAACCCATCACCCCCAGTTCTGACCCCATCAACTTACTCTCTCGTCTGGCCTCCCGTTCTTTACGCCTTTCCTCTGCTCGCCTCTCCCGTTCTTTTATTTCCCGCTGCTCTTTCTGCTGTTCTCTCATTTTCCTCTCTCGCTCCCGCTTCCGCTCAAGCTGCTCCAGGCGATCCCTAAGGGAGGTTTCATTTGCCTATATTATTATTATTTTAATCATTGCTCTGTTTGTGATTTTGAGCATCTGGTGTCTTAGCACTATTTCTCTAAACTGATTTGTGGCATTTATTTATTTACTTATATTTCAGGGTGTGAAACAGCTGCTTCAAGTATTTGTGCACAGAACAGGGTTTGGTTTTGTTTTTACAGAGGGGCTCTGCTGATCCCTCTTAACAGAAGAGAGGGGACAAATGGCCTAAAAAGGTTGTGTAAGGTAAAAACAATTTCAGCCTTTTTCTTTGTACCTTCCAATAAATTGCAAGATTGGTTTGAACTTGGGAAAGTTGCGGGCATTACTGTTTGGGAAAACCTGTTCAACCTTTCAAGCTTAAAATTTTGACAGCAGTATTCATAATACCAGCATTTTGATGATCTACTTTAATAAGCTGACACATGAATGAATATTCTGCCCAAGCACACAGCCCTTTGCCTCCTTCTTTCAAGGAGGAAACAAACAAACTAGGTTTGGTGCCATTAACCATGGTTTCAATTGAACAAGGTTTCTAAATTTGTCCGAACAGAAATAGGTGCAGAGCCGATAAGCTAAGCATATGATTTCATTCACAGACTACACATTCACATAACATAAAACATACCATCAAGGAAGCAAACACTTATAAAATGTCTACAATGTATAGAATTTTTAACAAGACACAGATGCAGTATGCAAAGGAGACTTACTTTTCTAAGTACTTCTATTGATCTAACACAGACATTAAATAAATAAAGAAATACATTCATCCTGAAATCCAACCTCTGTTTGAACGAAGAAACTAAAGTTACCACAGCTTCAGAAAAAGTGAGGACATTAAACCATGGTTTAAAGTTGGCTTAAAATTCTAGATTGTTCCAAAGCTAGTAACCAATTACCAGGTATGGCTGAACTAGAAAGTATGTTCTAAATCCATTTGCTAGTTGCAACTAGAGTAGACCACTCAGTCAGTGGAATTTACATAAATGTTGGCTTAACAAATTCCCAATGCTTCAATGGACTAGTCTAGTTGGGACAAATGAATTTAGCTTTAATGCTTAATTAAATGTTTCTCAGTTTAATAGCATGTTGTGCAAAGGGAGAAGAAAAATGGATGCATGCATGTAGAAAATATACATTCATATCTCAGCTTAAAACACTGTCCACACTCACTAAATGTAATAAAACGTCTTGGGATGAGTTTGTTCAAGGGATGTCTGAGTCAAAGCCAAAAGGTGCTGTCTGATTTTAACAGATATTTTAAAATATTATCAAGCGGAGTGGTTCTGTTACATGTAGCCAATGCTGCTTGGCAGGAACTCTTATAAGTGCAAGATGTAGAGTAAGTGCTTGAGTGCAGGGCTGTCGCCATTTGGCTCTCTATGTTTTGAACTTTAATTCCCAGAAACTTCAACTACTGACCATGCTGGCTGAGCTTCTGGGAGATGAAGTCTAAAGCATATGGAAGACCAAAGGTTGAGAACTACTGCTCTAGTGTCCATTTAGATCACTAATCATATCCAATTCTCTTCTCTGGGCTGACTTTAAAAAAATCCTGTTTTTTTAAATTGATCATTCCTTTTTTTAAAAAAAAAATGCTGTTTGTTATTATTATTTTCCAATCTTCTTACTGGAACAACAATGCCTGTTTTAACTTTAACAGTTTATCAGCAGTTGTTCATTGTTAGACCAGTATCCAGTGTCTGTTGCTTATTTTTAATCACTTTAATTTTTGGTACAAGAAACACCATTCAGAAACAAATCCTTCAATTAACATATGTTCAGCCAAAACAACTTACTTTAAAAGAGCACTAATTAAAAGAGCAATTATTATTTCAACTAGCAGCCATAACATCTGAACTGCATTTTGCTACTTCCTTTTCTGGTTTAGTCCTATATTGGTATAGTCCTACACATTACTGCAAAAAAACTGGTTTAAGACAACTCCCCCCCCAACCCTATTCCCTGACTTGAGACTCTTGGACAGCAACTCCAAAGTTGGCTGAAGGATTATGGGAGATGTATACAGCACATCTGAAGAAGACCGGGTCAGGCAATGGTGAAGCACAAGTCCCCTACCTGACTGTTGTTTTCCAAATGCACTTGAACTAGATATATTTTGGAGGGATCATTTCCCTGAAGACTTCAGGAGCAAGCAAGTGTGGTTCTCCAGCTGTTAGACTGAAGTTTCTATCAGCACTAGCCAAGGGTACTTCAGGCCAAAAAACATCCAGAGGACCACAGTTGACCAGTCCTGGATTGCTGAGAAAAACAACAGGAAAGGGTTATTGCTATCTTGGTTTGGATATGAACTTCTCAAGGTTTCATGCTGGCAACTCTGGAGACGGGTCATCCACCCAGATTAACGTCATGTGCTTTTTCAATTCTGCTCTAAGGAGAGGTTGAAAGTTTGGCTCTTTTTTACATGACAACTCCTACAATTCTTAACCGGCATGGCTCCAAACTAGGGAGCATTCTTAGAGCTAACTTCCAGCTCTGGCTGTAAAGCCATATGAGTTATTCTGTGGACCTTCTGCTTACTTTCTGATCAAGGATCAATCCCTAGCTCAGCTGCATCCAAGCCGAAAAACAAAAATCTCATTTAATTGCCCAAAGGGTGGCTGCTGTTATTCAATATGTAAAATAACGTCTGCACTTTAAAAGTGAAGGCAAACAACAAAGAGAGGTTGTTGTTATGGCTGGGAACCAACAAAGAATCAGTTCATTAGCCACTTGCTTTGTAATTTATTTACCTTATTTTCCTGCGTATAAGACTACTTTTTTACCTGCAAAATCTGTGGCTAAAGTGGGGGGGGGGGTCGTCTTATATGCCGGATATAAGGATAATGAGGATAGAGGTGCTAAAACTCTATATTTTGACTGGGAAAATGGGGGGGTCGTCTTATACGTGGGTCGTCTTATACGGTATTTAAAGTAACCTGTATGTTACCAGTATTTCAGTATTGGTTGACCTTTTACTGATACTGAAAAGTATCTCAAATATCTGAAAAGATACCGATAACTGTTATCAAAAACTGCCTCCAACTGCAAGAGGGGGAGGCCAACTTCTTTTATACCCCAGCACAGCAGAGGCAAAATAGCTTCACAAAATAAGGATGTACTTTTTATTTTAAGCAACTGAAGGTGGCATGCAAAATCTAGTGATATTAAACATTTGGAGCCCTACAGTATGCCAACTGTAGATTCAGACATGTAAACAGTCACTCATCTGTCATCTGAGAATCTTATGTAGCTTTTAATAACAGTTTTTAAAACCACAAATGGCTAACATAGCACTGGTGTGGGTGGACACATGTGGAAATTTTTCTTGACAAAATAAAATTACTTTATTGAGTGATAACTCCTAGAATCCCCACTAGCAATGAATGAGCACTGCTCAAGAGCTATAGTCCAAAAAAATTACCTTTCCAAGCTGTTGCTTTGGACTACTTTTCTGGACTTTCAGGAATACCTTTTATATCCTATCTTTTCCCTGTGGAGAAACTCATAGCTGCTAACACTCAACTTTTGGTGAGCATGCATCTGGGCACAGAGGAGACAAAACCGCTATCTAGTTGCCTGCTACAGCACCAGATATGTGCAGCCCAGCTCAGGAATATTGATCACAATTTGGCTGTGATTATGTCACTAATGTGAAGTCACATTTTTAAAAAACTTATTACTTGGCAATATCAACCCCCCCACTGGGATCCATACTTAAACCAGGGACTCAACTAAGCTCATCCAGAATTCTGGAAAGTTTACTCAGTAACATCAGTTTAAAAATCGCTGTTAGATCCACTGACTATCTTTTTTCAACTTGACCAATTAAGCAAAATCTGTCTGATTCTAATCTTATTTTGCACAATTCATCCAGATGATGTGAGGGACTGTCCAAGGCCTTATACCTCATCTGCACGACTACTCAAACCCATATTCAGGTATGTCCCTACCTTCATAATTTCACCAAGCATCACGAGTGTACTTTTCTAAGCAACCTTCTATAGTCCTGAGATCTAAAAAGGTATTTACAAAAATAAGGTGAGATTCCTAAGAAACTAAATTCTGTATGCAATAGCATATTCTTCATCTCTTTTGGTAGAAGTGCAGCCTGTAAAGCACACTGGTGATAATATCACAGTTCTGTCCATACCTCTAATTACATTTTAAAACTAAAGAAGCCTGGCTTCCATTGTTAAAAAACTGTTAAAGTTCTAGGAACCATACTCACTGACTCCAGACGGCTCCTTAGGGGCAAGTTATATAAACAAGTAACTAAAGGATCTACAAATGCAATTTCAAGAGAGTGTTACTTTGATTAAGTAAAACCCCTTGGAAGTTGGTTCTGAGGAGGAAATTTGGGAATGGGGTAGGGGATTTACCTCTCTCTCCGAGAATGCTCCCTAGCCATTTCCCTCCTTTTCTGCCTCTCCCATTCACGGCGGGCCTTATCCTGCTCTTCTCGGTGCCTTTTTCTACGTTCATGCTCGCGTTCCTTCTCTTTCACCCTAGCATGCTTCCCTAATAATAAAAATACAAAGAAAAGGCCAAACTGTTACCTCCCTTCCCAAACAGCATTCAGAGTTTTAGGTGGGGGAAGGAGCAAGCAAAAACAAAAACAAAACAGACTCATCTCTCTCAGCCTACAGATTTTGGCCATGGCGGCTAAACAGAATCACACAGACTAAGGGGATAACTCTGTGAACACCAAGTAATGGACTCAGAGAAAGGTAGTACCCAAAGACATCCCACCTGATGATGAAGAACCACTTGATGGTATAATCTCTTCTAAAACTGCAGTATATTGCCTTGTAAGATGATGTGCCCTCTTTTGTTAAGAGGATTTAAAACTTATATTGGAAGGCCACTCTTGGGGATGCTGTAGCAGCAAGTTCCCTCTACTAGCACTGGACTAAAGAGACCCTTTCCAGTTCCACAACTTCAGAAGGTTTAGTCATGATGTGTGCAGCAATGCCAGCAGTTACTGTAAAAGCTAAGCTTGGTGACAATCTCTGCTGCATCCAGAAGTTTGTGCACTTCTTTGTGACACTATAGCTAGTAAGATCAAAGAGGCTATTACTGATACATGTTAAGACAACCTTGAATCTGCATTCTTGTTTGAAACTGTAAGACATCTATTAATGGGTCAGACCAAAATTAATCCAGTCTGGCGTTCTGTACACGAATGTCAGTGGCAAACAGGTCACTAACTGGTAAAACAGAAATTATTCAGTGGTCCAACATTGGACATTCTTCCTGGTTTTGTTTTAAAGCCTCCATTCCTGGGCAGCCAAGGTGAAGTCTAAGAGGTCCACCCTCCCACATGACACAAGTATACAGACAAATTAGCACAGAAAGGATCAATGGAAGGCAAAACATTTGGCACAGAATGGGCAATCTCTATCTGAGCAGTTAGGGACAACAGTCCCCCTCTCCAAATATTGCTCCATTGCTGCATAGAGAACAAGCCTTTAGTAGATATCAAGAAGAGAATGACCAGTTAAGATGTCAGGCACCTTCTGCTGAGTGACTGCGATGTCGTCGCTTCTCTTTCCTTTTCTCATCCTTCCGGTGATGGGCCTTCTCTTTTCGTGACATCTGCTGTGGGGGTTTGATAGCCAGGGAGTCATCCTCCTCTCCCCTAGAGAGTGAAAAACAATGTTGAGGGGGGGGGGGGGGGACAGGACAGGAAAAGACTGTGAGGAATGAGACAACCAGTATTTCTTCATTGAGGATGTTACCAACCTAGACTGAAGGGAATAATTCCAATGGTTTCTCCTCATTCCCCAATTAATTCCCCTCTTCCAAGGCAAATCAGTGGGATGGAAAATATGTTGAAATTGGTTGGATGTGGCTCCAGGTCTGTACCTTCCCTTTAGAAAGTTTGTATCAGTCACATGAGGGTGCCAGAAGTTCTCCTGTTCAGGTTTCAACTAGATATTTCCTTAGATTTAATAGTATAATCCAGTGTAGGAAATGTGTTGCCTTCTATATTTTGTTGGACTGTAAGTCTCATGATACCTAGCAAGCATAGACAGTGGAAAGACCATGGGAATAGCAACCCTACATTGTATGTTCTTCATCTCTAATAGTACAAATTTTCAAATGTCAATAGCTCCAAAACATCTGTACTAGTCCACCTGGTCCAGAATTAAACATTTGCGGCATGATGAGAAAGTCACAAGGAAAGGAAAGAGCCAAGAGTTTTTTAACAGGAAAAGAATGCCATGCCAAACTGAACTGGAAGCAAAGAGTTAAAAAAATGAATGTGAGCATACACAAGTGAGCAACCCATCCACAGAGGCACCATAGTTACTCTCATTAGCTATGCTCCTTTGTCCCACAGAGGAACAGCTGGGACAGCAGGGTCCAGCCTCTTAGATCTGAATGGTTCCATTCCAGATGGTCACTACAAGAGCAACACAAGTTTCAGAATTGGTGGCCAAATTCACACACACCCTTTCCCCCCCTCCAGTCTCCTCTGTGGCATAAAGCTGCAGGCAGGTACTTATGACACTTCTATATGCATTCCTCTGTCTGTTGGGCATATTGCTAGGAATTAAAATTAAAACTGTGATAAAGATTAAAATCCCAGCCAACCCCAGGAGCTGGTCTCTTACCTGTCTTCCATAGAATCTTCCCTCCGGTAAGGTGAATTTCTGATAGTTATCTCCATGCGGTGATCTCTCAGTTCTCCCTCTTCAAGGGAATCACGCTTTGAATCCCGATCATCAGACTACAATGGATTGGGAGAAAAACATATTCATTTGGGAATTGTACTCTTATAAGGACTATTTTATTCCTGCCTATTGGAGTAAGTGGGAGGAGCAACACATGTTCTTCCCTTCACTGCTAGGAAAACCTCAACCACAATAAATTAGGATGAGCTTTTAGAAGAGTTTTGCTCTATGCAAATATTTCAGGATAGTTGAGAGACATGGATAGATCCACGGAATAAGATGGTACACACAGTGTCTCGCCCCAGCACAACTAGAAGAGAGTTTGGAAACTTTAACTTCCATGTTGGCCTAATTATGGTTTGTTTTGTCCTCTGACCAGATAAACTGTTAATACTAGCCAAGTTATAATTTTAAACACAGTTACTTCAATACATGGTTTTGAGAGTTTAATAAATGAACACTCATACATGTAATGTTTGATATCTGGACAAACAAAGGGCCTAGGAAGATGACCGGGGCAAGACCCGTATATTTGCATTATAACTGCAGAAAACTGTCCATATTTTGGAACGTGTCATGCAACACAATCTCTATGTTAGTAACTCTGCAGCAGGTTCCACTGAGTTGAATGAGCTTTAATACAGGTAAGTGTGTACAGAACTACAGCTTTCATCAAAGGGGCCAAAATAAAGGCGCATAAACATAGTGTTCCATTTATTTCACTCTTCGTTAATACAGACAATTGTAAGTCTAATAATAATAATAATAATAATAATAATAATAATAAAATGTATTTATATCCCGCCCCTCTGCAGAGCAATCGGGGCAGCGTACACATTAAAATACCATACAAAAATGCAGTACAATAAAAACATCCCAACAATCCTGAGACTTGTAAACAAAGGTATACATTAAAACCTGTTTAGAATAGTCTCTTCGACTATAACAATAACAAACACAGACATAAAACTAACACTTGTAGCGACTTCAGGAGAGAGTGGGGAAAAGAAGATAGGTAAACTCTTGAGGCTGGGAAGTTTAGTCGGGAAAGGCCTGCCAGAAGAGATCCGTCTTCACAGCTTTTTAAAAGCTGCTTAAGGTCGTAATCTGATGGATCTCGTTCCATAATCTGTGAGCGGTAGCCGAGAAGGCCCTCTGGAAGGTTGCGGACAGCCTCATTCGTATCGGCTGCAGCAATTTCCTCCCAGAGGACCGAAGTGCATAGGTTGGACCCAAGTCATTTAGGGCTTTAAAGGTCATAACCAACACCTTAGTTCCTGGGCCCAGGAACTAATAGGCAGCCAGTGAAAGGACTTTAATACAGGCGTAATATGATCTCTCCTTGATGTACCCGAGACCAATCTGGCTGACATATTCTGAACTAACTGAAGTTTCCAGACCAAGCACAAGGGTAGCCCCATGCAGAGAGCATTACAGAAGTCAAGGTGGGAGGTTACCAGCACGTGTACCACAGTTTCGATATCCCTTACTTCCAGGAAAGGGCGCAGCTGGCGTATCTGCCAAAGCTGATAGCAGGCGCTCCTGACCATCGCATTTACCTGATTAGTCATCTGGAGCGACAGACCCAGAAGCGACAGATCCAGGAGCACCCCCAGAATGCGAACACAGTCCTTCACAGAGAGTGTGACCCCGTCCAGGACTGGAAGATGTATCCCAATACCCAGTTTTGGGGCCGTTACTGTGAGTACTCCGTTTTATCTGGATTCAGTCTCAATCTGTTTTTCCTCATCCAGTCCATTACTGCCTTAAGACAGTCATTAAGGGGAGAGGCGCCATCTGAATAATATATATTTTCATTGTCATTTCATATGAATTGAGTACTTTAGTCAACTCGAGGGCAGTTAACAACAACAAATTCTTTACTCTCAACTGGTCAAATGGAGTTTTTGTACATTGTGGCACTGAAAAGCAATTATATCCTAGTAGTATGGGTGGAGGTACAATTCTGCTGAAAAAATGAAATTCACAGTTTGGGAACATTCGGTTGAGTGTAAATAAGTTTGTTCCAAAAAACAAAACTTAAAACAACCAATTAATTCTGCAAGATGTGTTATAAAGTGATGATCACTTTACATTGAATAGGAATATATTTAATAAAAATAACCCATAACTTTGTAAAGGATGCTAATTTGGACATACAGTAGCCCCTCCTAATTCGCGGCAGATCCATTCCAGACGCCGTCGTGAAAATGGCAACTCGCACATATTCGAGTCCCATAGTAAATAATGGGGCGCATGCCTGTGGCATGCTCGCCACCATTATATTAATAGGCACTTGTCCCTCCCATGAAGAGCAAGACCGCAGATTCCAAGTCCGCAAAAAGGGAGGGACAACTGTATTTCCATGGTCTGACCACTTTTACTTTTCAGGAAAAGTGCTTAGGAACACTGTATCATATTGTATAGATTGATACCTGTAGATACTGTATTGAAATCTAAGAAAAACAAGGAACTTTTTCCTTTGAATGGGGAGGAAAGTGAAGTTTGGGAAGAATTATAAGCTGCACGCAATGAACATCAGATGAGGCACTCACCTCATGGTACACAGAAGCACAGACTGTGGTAGTCTGATCCTGTGTTTTTCATCCTCTGAGCATATCATGAGACAACATTAGACTCATTAGAAAAGATTATAATACTTGGTAAAGTGGGAAGCAGTAGGAAAGGAGGAAGAAAACATCACAGGTGGAAAGACTTCCATAAAGTTTGTAGAACCCAAGCAAGGCTGTTGATGACAGGGTGTTTTGACGGTCTCTCATTCATAGGTCTTTATAAATCAGACTTGACAGCAATTAACAACAACAAAATTGCCATTAACTTCTACAGAGCTGACTTCCAGGCCAATGATTCCCTAGTTTAATTGGAGAATGGTAGAGACAGATTGCAGAAGAGGAGTGTTATAAGAAGTTTTGCTCTAATGATAGAGGGACAAGGGGGAAAGAAATGAAAACATTCTTATGTTGCTTATAGCCACGGCCTTCAAAGAAGCAAGCTTACATTTTTGAGGCGCTTTGTGTCTGCTTTCTCTTCTTGCTCTTTCCGGCGTTTTTTCTCCTGAAGAATTTCATCTAATGTTTTCACTTTCCAAGACTCCTTTTCATCACCCATTTGCGTTAAAAAAGGCACTAGGAAAGAACACAAGTCCCAGATGAAGCTGTTACTATCTCACATCGTGGGTTACAACTGGTCATATCTGAATTACATTTTTAATGCGTCTAAGTGAGCTTGATTCCAAAAAGTACATGGAAGCTACATTCAGTTCAGAACAAAATAATAAAATCATTAGTTGGCATTTATCATAAAAAGCATACAACTTTCAACTCTGCTTATGGTTTGTTATGGACACCGGAAATGGCCTCAGAGATACTTAGGGCCTTTACAGACTGCCAGAAATAATGCAGCTTGAGGTGACTTTAACTGTCCTGGCTCAGTGCTAGGGAATCATGGGAATTGTATTTTTTTTTCTGGGACATTGAGCCTTCTCTGTCAGAGAGCTCTGGTACCACAATAAACTACAGTTCCCATGATTCGCTAGCACTGAGCCAGGACAGTTAAAGTGGCCTCAAACTGGCTTATTTCTGGCAGTCTGTAAAGGCCCTTAGTCCAGGTAGCCCAGTATCATCTATTGACTGACAAGGGCTTCCAAATCCCTGGTTTAACCAAAGGTGCTAGAGACAGAACTTGGCAATGCAAAAAGCTTTCTCCAGGCTATGGTTCCTTACCAGTTATCTTCAACTGGTCGGTGGCAACCTCGAGTGGGTTAAATCAGAAGCTGACCACCCTTTTCTATTCTGATCAGGTTTTTTTTTAAGAACAGAAAAATGTGGAAGCAATAAACATCCCATACACTAGGGATAGGAAATAATTTTCTTTCCTTTGAGGAAATCTTTAGCTCTCCTTGGTAATCGATCATGACTACAGGCTGGCAAGTGGCTGAAAGTAAAGCCAGTAGTGAATGCATCCAGAACTTAAAATGGGTGCAACTGACCCTTTCTCTGATACTGCCTTTTTTTCCTTTCTCTTGTCAAGGACAAGAAGATCGCTAAAACCAGATACCAGCATTAACTGCTTGCAGAGGGCTTTACAAATTAGGCTGGGGGCTACATGAAATTAGGCTGAATAGTACTGTCTTCCCCGCAAATCAGTACAAGATCATTTCCTTAATTTTTAGTCATACCCCCAAACAAGAGCTTTTAGTGAGTACAGGCCCTGCATTAAAAAGCCATGCATGCTACAGTTTCCTCCTTTGTATCATATTCCTTTAAGGCAGGGGTGGGAATCATAGAATTGGATAAGGCCCCACAGCACATCAAGTTCAACTCTCTGCTCAGTGCAGTATCTCTAGCTAGAGCATCCCCAGCTGGTGGCTTTCCAGCCTCTTTTTAAAGATGTCCAGAAAAAAAGATCCCTCCATGCCTCTTGGACAGTTGGTTCCACTGTCAAATTTCTCTTACTGTCAAGAAGCTCCTTCTATTGATCAATTATAACAGGGGTAGGCAACCTTTCCCCTTGAAGGGCCGAGGGACTTCAGCTCCCAGAATCCCAGGAGCTATTGGCCAACATGGGACTATTGGCCAACATGGCTGAGGCTTCTGGGAGCTGAAGTCCCTCGGCCCTTAAAGGGGAAAGGTTGCCTACCCCTGAATTATAATCTACCCTCCTGTAACTCTCAAAACCTTTAGGCCAGGTCCTATTCTCTGCAGCTGTGATAGCCTTTGAGATATTTAAAGAATGCAATCATGACACCTCTCAGTCTTCTTCTCTTCATCAGGCTGAACATGTCCAACTCCCTCAACCGTTCCTCTTATGTTTTCTTCTCCATACAGCATTGTCATTCCTTCTCTGAATCTGCTTTGACTTGTCTATATTGTTCTTACAAAGAGGTACCAGAACTGAATGCAGTACTTCAGATGAAGCTCGACTAATATGCCACAACTATTACTTCATTTGGCTTAGAAACTTTGGGGCTGAACAGATCAGCCAAAAGGGCTGGCGTCAGGGCGGAAGGGGGGCGAGGTGACCACACGCCGCATGCCTCAACTCCACCCCCAAGCTGCTGTCACATTGCCCGCCTGACCAAATGGTGGGCATTCTTGCGATGCTCCTGTGGTGCAGCGTTTACACATGCCACACTTCAGGCGCTCAGAAGAGCCACGGCGATGGCAAAAGGAGCGCTTCTTTTCCAGCTGGAAAAAAGCTAGATTGGGGCTGCAGCATGCGGTTGCAGTGTTAAGCCACCCCTTACCCGCTGTTTGTTTAGCCCAGGGGTAGGCAACCTTTCCCCTTTAAGGGCCGAGGGACTTCAGCTCCCAGAATCCCAGGAGCTATTGGCCAACATGGGACTATTGGCCAACATGGCTGAGGCTTCTGGGAGCTGAAGTCCCTCGGCCCTTAAAGGGGAAAGGTTGCCTACCCCTGCTTTAGCCCCTTTGTTGTTGTGTGCCTCCAAGTCATCTTTGACCAGGAGGCAGCTGTGGGTGTTAAAGTGGAAGAACAGCACTATAACCACACAGTGTGACACTGGAAATTACTACACTACCCTCTTATAGTGCTGCTTTTCCACTTTAACTGTGCTGGCTGCCTCCTGTTGCATTCTGGGGCTTGTAGTGCCCCTTCCTAAACTGCAAATCCCGGAATGCAACAGGAGGCAGCCAGAGCAGTTAAAGTGGAAAAGCAGCACTATAAGAGGGTAATGAAGTAAGCTACTAAATGTAGGACTACTTACATATACAACTCAGCACAAAAGTCAGAATCATGCAAGCCATTATATTCCCTATTACCATGGATGGATGTGGAGAGCTGGACAGTCAAGAAAAGAAATAGAAAGAAAATCAATGCCTTTGAGCAGGGCTAGGCAACCTTTCCCCTTTAAGGGCCGAGGGACTTCAGCTCCCAGAAGCCTCAGCCACGTGGGCCAATAGTCCCATGTTGGCCAATAGCTCCTGGGATTCTGGGAGCTGAAGTCCCTCGGCCCTTAAAGGGGAAAGGTTGCCTAGCCCTGCTCTAAGCGGTTCCGCTAATTGCCTCCCAACAAGGCGGGCACTCATTTTAGCGGTGGCTTTAAAAATCTGCCTCAGGAACCGTTTTCGAAGTATGAAGCCGGGGGCAAATTCCTTCGGGGCCCCAGAGCGAAGCCCTCAGAGACTGGGCCGTCCCAGGGGGTCCCTGGGGTCGAAGTGGCGCCTCCAACGAAATCTAGGCCCCGCTCCCTCCGCCCGAAAGGCCCCCGGAGGCCCTTCCATGGCGGCCCCCTTCCCTTCCTACCTTCCCTCCTTCCGGCCGACGTCGCCTCCACGACTCCCCTTGCCGCCCGGAAGCTCAGCGCCGGAATTCGCGCCACTTCCGGCGCGGGACTTTGACGTCACCCGTGAAGAGGCGGCCGCCTTTCCGGCGACGCGTGCAGCCCTAGGCCGCGGCTCCCATAGACTTTTTTTAGTAGAATACGAATCCGAGAAACCGGAGGCGGTGCTTCCGGGTATCTTTCTCCCTGTCTTTCTTTCTCTTTCTTTCTTTGCCTTCTCTTGTCCTGTTCACTGAGGTTTTCCACGTCTGTTCTGTGCCTTCAAGTTATTTGCAGTTTATGGCGACCCTAAAGCCAACCTATCATGGGGTTTTCTCACCAAGTTGATCTGCGATTGCCTTCCCCCGAGGCTGAGAGAGTGTGACTTCTTGCCCAAGGGCACCCAGTGGGTTTCTTCAGAGGTTTCCCATTACCTTCCCCTGAGGCTGAGAGAGTGTGACTTCCTGCTCAAGGTCTCCAAGTGGGTTTCTTCAGAGGTTTGCCATTGCCTTCCCCTGAGGCTGAGAGAGTGTGACTTCTTGCCCAAGGTCTTCAAGTGGGTTTCTTCAGAGGAGGTTTCCCCTGAGGCTAAGACAGTGTGACTTCTTGACCAAGGTTTCCCAGTGTATTTCATAGCTGAGCCTGGATTCAAACCCTGGTCTCCAGAGTCACACAGTCCAAGGCTCAAACCACTCTGCCACACTGCCTCTCCCTAGAAGCCAAGATCACTAAACTAAGGCTATCTATCAGATGATGGGAGGCAGAGCTGGAGACCAGGGTTCAAATCTACTCAGCCATGGAAACCCGCTGGGTGACCTTGGAGAAGCTACACACTCTCAGCCTCAGGGGAAAGCAGTAGCAAACCTCCTCTGAACAAATCTTGCCCAGGATAGGTTCCCCTAAGGATGGCAAAATCTGAAGAGGAAATTATGGAGCACCCACCATTTGTCCCCATAGTTCCTATGTAAAACGACTAAAGTGAATGAACTACAGAGCCCGGTTCCCTGGACTTTGCAGACAAGCAACCAGCCTGCTTAAAATGTAAGCCATTGTCAGAATCCAAGCCCCCTCGGATCTCCTGCCATGGCTTATTGAGATGCTGGTACCACTTATAGTAGTTTAATGCTGGATGATGGGATGTGTCGTCATGGGCTAATGATGGCGTTGGCACTTAACGGTCCTTGGAATGGTTCATGAGCAGATTATATGGGGACTAGAGATTGTGTTGAGAGAGAGAACGGCTGGTATGGGGTTGGAAGGAGCGGGTGACAGCTAAAGAGAGATATAGGAGTCCTAGTAGACCACAAGTTGAACATGAGTCAACAGTGTGATGCGGCAGCTAAAAACGCCAATACGATTCTAGGCTGCATCAATAGAAGTATAGTGTCTAGATCAAGGGAAGTAATAGTGCCACACTATTCTGCTTTGGTCAGGCTCTACCTGGAATAATGCTGTGTCCAGTTCTGGACTCCACAATTCAAAAAGGAGGTGGAGAAGCTGGAGCGTGTCCAGAGGAGGATGACTAAAATGGTGAAAGGTCTGGAAACCATAAAGCCCTATGAGGAGAGACTTAGGGAAATGGGGATGTTTAGTCTGGAAGAGCAAAGATTAAGAGGTGCTATGTTTGAATATTTGAAGGGATGTCGTATTGAGGATGGAGCAAGCTTGTTTTCTGCTGCTCCAGAGAATAGGATTTGGAGCAGTAGATGCAAGCTACAGGAAAAGAGACTCCAGCTCAACATTAGGAAGAACTTCCTGACAGTAAGAGCTGGTTGACAGTGGAAGATACTCCATTGGAGAGTAGTGGAGTCTCCTTCTTTGGAGGTTTGTAAACAGAGGATGGATGGCCATGTCGGGGATGCTTTGATAGGGAGTTCCTGCATGGCAGAATGGGGTTGGACTGGATGACCCTTGGGGTCTCTTCCAACTCTATGATCTGCAACAAAACCCCTGGGTTTCTAGAGAGATCTTTCCCAGTATGCCTTGGAGATGCAAGAGCGTGAACCTGGGATCTTTTCCCATGCTCTGTGGGATCTGTGGCCCCCCCTACTTTTGTTGGATTATTTAGATTTTAAGAAAACCAACCAATGAACTGAAAAAAAATCTTAGCAGCACGCTGAAAGCATGTGCATAAAGGTTAATTCTACCTTTGATTTGACATTTGACCAACGCAGTGTCCATTCCAGGGACCCAATTTCACTTGCGTGACAATTCGTCCGATTCATTTTGTTCCTTAACAGATGGGATCAAACGGCGCGTTTGAAATCGTACAAAGTGCGAGGGACAATTTTACGGGAAACGTTGTCAGTGGACATTCCCCCCCCCCCCTACATCAATGCCCAAACCTTTCAGGGAGACATAGTTTTAAAAGACTGTGCATATTTAAATAGGCATCCAATCAACATTTTTTAAAACAATTATTTGAATTTATCAAAGGAGATATCTTCGACGGAAATGGCGGACAAGAACTGGATTTCGCATCGTTGGAAATTTCGTTCCTTTTATTTTTTAAAAAAATATGAACATTGCAGCAAGCAAGTGTCCCATAGTTTATCCGTGTTGCATTTTCTACAGATGACAAAAACGATATCCACAGGATTAGTCAACTGGAATTTTAAATAGACCTCACAGTTCCTCTACAACTCCCAAAGACCCTCTAGCCAACCTAGCCAGGGGACGCTGGAAATTGTAGTGCAAGTCTTTTTCCAAGTTCGGATTCAACCTGAACGGTAGTTGACCATACAAAGGGCATTCTGCACAAGTATTTTCCAGCCTAGTGTGGTGGACCACCCTTCCTATCATCCCCAGACTGGCCGTGATGGATTGTGTAGTCCAAAATACCCAGACCGTACCAGCTTAGGAAAGGTCGCTCTACATTAAGTAAACACTGAAAGAGTGAGTATTCAAGAATGGGGCAGATACTATTATTTTCTATCTGACATTGACATTTAAGGTTTGGCCCCAATGCAGGAGCACCAGCAAAAAAGGTTAAGTCTTCAAGTTTTCGCAGGACGAAATTCGGTACGTTTCCATTTCTGGGGAACAAGCCCAAGCAACGACTTACTTGGCGTCATTTGTAACTGCAAATGAGAAGCACAACGCGAACTTCTACATGCTTTCTAGGTGCGGTCGGGGATGCTTTGATTTTGAGTTCCTGCATGGCAGAATGGGGTTGGACTGGATGGCCCTTGGGGTCTCTTCCAACTCTAGGATTCTTTTCCTTGGAAGAAAGTTTTCTGGTACTGATGTTCCAAGAACATGCCCACAGCACTGAAATGGTGGACATTTCTGACCCAAGAGCCAAAGCCAAACCCTAAAAGGGTTCCCCCCCCCCCTTTAAAATCCTGGGAATGAATAGTTTGGCAAGAAGAGCAAGAATTCTGTTTAGTGAGTGCAGACTTCAAGCATGCAAAAACCTAGTAGGACCTCGGGATCGACACTACCTGGAACATGGCATAAAGGGCATTAGCTTGGCATGGATTTGAGTCCGAGAATTTGCTTCATCTACCAGAACGGAGATACAGAATCATAGAATCCTAGAGTTGGAAGAGACCACAAGGGCCATCCAGTCCAACCCCCTGTCATGCAGGAACTCCCAATCAAAGCATCCCCGACAGATGGCCATGGGGACAGGGTCATTTTGGTTTTGTTCATACTGGCTGGGGCAATGATGGAAACTCAAAGGCTTGCATGGCTGGCATCCATAGGTTTTTGTGCGGTTTTCGGAACGTATTCCTGACATTTCGCCCGCATCTATGGCTGGCATCTTCAGAAAGAGATCTTTCTCTGAAGATGCCAGCCACAGATGCAGGCAAAACGTCAGGAATACATTCTAAAAACAGACTCACAGCACCCCAAAACCCACAAAAACCTATTATGGGAACTGGCGGTCCCAACAGGTGATTTCCCAAGTTCTGCATAACTTGGCAATCTACTTCAAACCATCCAGAAATCTGCCAGCGGATGCCCATCGGTGTTCTGTCCATTTCCATGCCCTTCAAGTGTCCCAATCTGATTAATCCTTTGCCATCCCATCTCAATGGAGACCTCCCTTCTTCAGAACTATTGCTTCATTCATAGGCAAATGCAGCCACACTGAGATTGCAATCCTGTATACATTTGCCTTTCCATAAAGCCCATTGAACTCAATGAGGCTTGCCTTTCAATTGTGTACAGCCCAGGGCCATCGATAGGCAGCGGCTCCTTCAATCTTCCCAACAAACGGTCTCCTCCTTGTTTCTTTCGTCTAAACACGGCGGAAGATTGAACCTTGGCTCTTTTGCATGCTAAATTGGTGGTCCCTGCATTTTGCAATTCTGGCAAGTGCAGAAATGGTGCACAATTGGGTTACGATTGCCCCCCAAAGTTTGGGCTGTAAAAAGGGGGGGGGGGAGGGAAGACCTCAGAGCACTTTTGTGTCTGGAGACGTTTCCAGGTTCAAATCCTGGCATCTCTCATTAGAAGGATCAGGTGGTGTGAGAATATGCTTCCTTCCACGGAGGGCTGTTGCTCATAAAGTGTTAGATGCGTGGGAGGCAGGGGCTATTTCATGCATCTAACGTCTGGTGGGCTGCACCAGCAAGTTTCAGCACATATCACTTCTGGATGGCATTTGGGCTGATTTCCCCTCTTTTTTAGTGTTTTGAGGATGTCTGGGAGCGCTTTGCATGGTTAGGGGAAGAAAAACACTATATTTTTAGGCAGTGTTAGCCCATTTGGGGACAAAAAGCTGCCTGAAAATCACCCCAAAATTAAAAAAACAAACCATTTTTTGTGGCTATGGCACCACACGTAGGGGTTCCAAAGGCCACAAACAACCTGTGGCTTGCACTTTGCCCACGCCTGCATTAGATGAACTGGAAGTAGCTTCCTTCTTCTAAGGCATTTGGGCTTCAAGGATAGGCAAGGTAACTTCTAAGGAAACCAGATGCTGACCAGGATCATATATGATCATCGAGAGCAGAAACCTAAGGAACAATCCCTCACTCCCGTTACAATCTCATGTGCTAATCTTAACTCTCAAGAGAATCTAGGAACATGGCTGCCATATTTAAAGAGAGAGAGAAGTCTCTTCCCTCTCTGATCCCGTTTCACTTTACTCTTTGGAAAGAATGCTTCATTAATCAGGAAATACTTTCGAAGCATCATTTATTGCCTGCCCGCAGAGTACAGAAATAGAAAAGGGGTCATTCCTCCTGCAAAACGTTTTCCAAACCTGGCCCTAAAAACCCTTCAAAGATTTCAAATCTGAAATGTATTGCATTGTATTAGACTTACCATTTCAAATGCAAATTTGGTCTGTGCACAGGATTGCGGTTCAAACTGCTGATGGAATCTCATCCAGACCTGAATATCTTGAGAGGGCTTCGCCTAGGGAAAGACAGTGGTATCCATTCCTAGAGATGGTCAACAGTGTGTATTTGCGGAAGGGCCGAAATGCACTAAAAGCACCAGATCCATCTGATCTTGGAAGCAAAGCAGGGTCAGACCTGGTTAGTACTTGAATGAGAGACCACCAACAAATACTAGGAGCTGTAGGCTGTATTTCAGAGGAAGGAAAGCTGCCTCTGAGTCTTCCTTGCCCAAGAAAACCCTATGAAATTCTTGCCTAAGTTGCCTAAGTCGACAGGAGACTTGAAGGCAGGCACACATACACAAAAATTTGCGTTTCAGGGAGTTCATGCAGCAGATGAGACACGTTAGTGGTTAAGAATCCTTGCAACCCCAGTTTGATCACCTTTGCAGGTCTGTCTGGCAGTGACCCTTTTTTTTATGGTCCTCAAACTTGGGTCCCATGGTGGCGACTGACATCAGCTCACATGCAGATAAAAAAACTGACCGGTGTCTTTCAAAATGCAATTGCTTCTGCTCACGTACAGAGTGACAAAACGTCTTGACTGTTCCCTGCAGCAGGCAAGGGTTCTGGCCTTGTGCATTTAAGGAAATGAAAGGGGAAAGATGCCACATTTCACGCCGTGTTGGGAAAGGCCAGACCCCGCATGAATTCCTCCCAGATTTGCATGTCAACAAAACTCAAGAGCTGAGAGTGCGATTTCCAGCCTTTTCATAAACCCTTCTCTTCTTTGGATCCATTAATCAAACAGCTCTTTGCTCCATGGTCTCCCATTTTTCTTGACTGCAAAACATACCTTGCGGCATGACCCTGGCACCGCTGACCGCCAAGGGAAGGACATCTGGGGAAAAACAACGTTCACTGCAGGAAAGCCATGACGAAAAGCACAGAGGGCCAACTCACTCATACGGCTTTAAATCTGTTGGAATTAGGGGCTCCGTGTCTTCACTAGTTGTCTGGGATGATTGGGGGGACGATGGGACCGCCAGGCTCTGGAGGGTTGCCTGCTGATGTTGCTTCGCTTTGTTATAGAGGAGAACTCCAATCGTCACTAGAACTGTCCCGATGGCTGAAAGGCTGGTGATCTTGTTACCAAACACAATGATGCTGAGCCAGATGGACAGGGCATGCTTGACTGTGCTGGCGACACTGAAAAAGGGACAAGAAAATGGAGTGAGTGAGAAGAGAGGAATTAAAAAAAAAAATCATTTGAAACAGTGAGATATGGCCATTAAAGAAAAAGGAACCGAGCCCCGGTAAAGAAAGGACCCTTGAACAAGGAATGTCACGGGCATTTCCCAATTAAATCAAGGGCTTTCACACTCTTTCCGTAGGATTTTAAGCTTTTCACACGTTTGTTTTTAGTTTTACAGAATTAATCAACCTTAATATGAATTTGGGGGTTGCAGACTATGAGATTCAGTTGCTCTAAATTGAATTGAGGTAGGGCCTCGGAGGAAACAAATGAGCAAATCTTGCCAAGAAAACCCCTTAGCGGTTTTCCCTTAAGGTTGCCCTATGGGATAAGCAACATGATATTGTTGCACATAGCAATAATAAGAAACAACATACCATTTATAACAACGTACCATTTCCTTTTTTTTAGATAAATAAAGCCGTGTCTGCATGTGGCCCAGAATCTCCTTCAGTGGCCCTCGTGCCCAAACGCCCCTGAAGTCCCTCTTTTTTTTTAATTTATTTTTTGGGGGTACCATTTTCAGAATGGCAACCGGAATGATGCATCATCAATTCTAGTTGCCATTTTGGCTGGGATATAGCTTTAAAGGGAGGTATTTTTGCACCTGGTTGGTTGGGCCCATGCATAACTGAATGCGTTTACTCTAGTTGAGACTAACAACTATGAATTAAGTAAAGGGGTGCAGGTGCTCTCATGTCATGCTAGTGGATTTTGCATAGACAGCTTGGTGGTTATTGTGTGAATAGGATGCTGGACTGGATGGTCCTCTTGCCTGATCCACCATGGCCTCTCTTATGTCTCATCCAGCGCTACTGCTCCTCCTCTTCGGCAAATCTGAACTGAGACTGCGCTGAAGACAGGGAATCTGAAATCCTTGCCAATACACTAAAAATAACTCATGTTCTAAGAGATGATCCTTATCTCCTTTGTGTACCTCTGTCCCCAATTTAAACAGCATTTAAACAGGTTGTCATGAAGGTTAAGTTCTGGACAAAATGGCGGAAAAATCACTGCTGAAATACAGAAATGGATTTCATTTCTACCCCAGAACCAAATGAGCTTTTCACCTGAAAGTTACAGGAGAAATCTTGCCCATCAAGGCATAGGCTGTAACGCTTTGAAGATGAAAAAGGACTCCATCGATCAGGAGCAGCACAACAATGTCCTGATTATACTGGAAACTCCTTCCGCTCTTCCCAATTACTGGCACATCCTGAAAAATATGAACAAGAACATAAATAATAGATGGCCTCTCACCCCTTTACATACAGAAGCCAACCAGACGGGGAGTTGAACCTTCCATCTTCCTTCTACACTGGCTGTGATTTAGGTAATAATAATAATAATAATAATAATAATAATAATAATAATAATAAATAATCATATATTTATACCCCACCTTTAGCCTGATTCCATTACACATCGTATTCCCTATTCCCATGGATGGATGCGAGAGCTGGCCACTCAAGAAAGAAGATAGGAGGAAAACCAATGCATTTGAGAGAATGTGGGGCTGGAGAAGAGTGCGGAGGATCCCATGGAGAGCCAAAAGGACAAGCAAAGGGGTCCTAGAACAGATCAAGCCAGAGATCTCCCTAGAAGCCAAGACGACAAGACTTAGACTGTCGTACTTTGGACACATCATGAGAAGGCATGAATCGTTGGAAAAGACAATAAAAAAGGTGGAGGGAAGTCGAAAGAGAGAAAGGCCACATGCCAGATGGATGGATTTTATTAAAGAGACCATGAATATGATTTTGCAAGAGTTGGGCAGAGCATTGCCATGGGTCGAGATCGATGTGAGGGCGGTTAACAACAATAACAAAAAATTCACATGTGGGCAGCAGGCTACTTGAGGGGGTGCAGGAGAAGTTGTGTGGCATATATAGGGGTCATTCACACATTGTTTTTTGTAGCGGAAGAATGCAAGTAACCTCACTCACACATTCCAGTTTTGTTATTTACACTGTGAAATTGCACCGATCTGCATCTCTTTGAGTTTTTTACAGATCCGGTGGCAGGGCAGGGGTCCCCCATTACTGGTCCTGGGCTTGGCCTCCACAGTCTTTTTTTGGGGGGGAAGATGCCACTTTCCTCCTGGGAAGCCGCTGGAAGCCAATCCATAGCAACAGGTATGGAGGGGAAGAGGAAGAAAAGGAGTGTCTCCTCGTAAAGCCAGCCGATGGGAGCCCCGTCCCCCCAAGGAATCGACGATGTGAATGTATTCAAACCGCGTTCAAGGAGCTTAATCCTGGTCTTGTCACATTGTTATTCACATTGCCTACAATGTGAATTATTTTTAAAAATTCTGGGGGGGAAACCCGGTCTTGATTATCCCTGGTTAAATGGGTTTTTTTTTGTATCCCCCTCCAAACTGATTCCAGTGTACTCGGGGTGTGTGTGAATAACAGGGATTCAACCCGAATTCATCCCAAATTATTTTCACCATGTGAATAGCCCCTAAGCTCTCTCTTCCAAGGAAAGGGGAATGGCAAGTCAGGCTTCACAGAAACTGCAAAGGGAGCGGCCATCATCACTATCCTCCAGCATCTGCTACCTGGGGCAGTTCATAGAATCATAGAATCCAAGAGTTGGAAGGGACCACAAGGGCCATCCAGTCCAACCCCATTCTGCCATGCAGGAACTCCCAATCAAAGCATCCCCGACAGATGGCCATCCAGCCTCTGCTTAAAGACCTCCAAGGAAGGAGACTCCACCAAAATCTCTGAGGAAGGAGTGTGTTCCACTGTTGAACAGCTCTCACTGTCAGGAAGTTCCTCCTAATGGTGAGGTGGAATCTCTTTTCCTGGAGCTTGCACCCATTGCTCATCCCTTTCTTAAAAGTAGAGCCTGTGTTTGACAAGGAGTGTAATGAAAGAAGATAGTTTTGCAGAAATATGGTCACCATTTCTATCCCATATATCAGGCTTGTTATCATTTCAGGGCCCTCTAGTAAATCAACTAAAATTTTGGAAAAGTATCTATTAATCGGTTTTTGTGGGTTTTTCGGGCTGTGAGGCCATGTTCTAGAAGAATGTATTCCTGATGTTTTGCCTGCATCTGTGGCTGGCATCTTCAGAGAAAGATCTTTCCCAAAGAAGGAGTTAGCTCTTCATTGGGTTTTGTGGGTTTTGGGGGCTGTGAGGCCGTGTTCTAGAAGAATGATACGCCAGCTGCGCCCTTTTCTGGAAGTAGGGGATCTTGAGACTGTTCTGCACGCACTGGTAACCTCACGCCTCGACTTCTGTAATGCGCTCTACATGGGGCTACCCTTGTGCTTGGTTCGGAAGCTACAGTTAGTTCAGAATATGGCAGCCAGGCTTGTTTCAGGTACATCTAGGAGGGACCACATCACCCCGGTTTTGAGGTCCCTCCACTGGCTGCCTATTCGCTTCCAGGCCCAGTACAAGGTGTTGGTTATTACCTTTAAAGCCCTAAATGGCTTGGGTCCTAGCTATATCAGAGACCGCCTCCTCCCGTATAATCCCCCCCGTGCGCTCCGTTCTTCTGGGAGAAATCTCCTAGAGCCTCAGAGAGTGAGGCTCTCTACGACCTCCCAGAGGGCCTTTTCTATCGTTGCCCCCAGACTCTGGAACGGCCTGCCGGATGAGATCCGTCAATTAACATCTTTGGACAGTTTCAAAAAAGCTGTCAAGACGGATCTCTTCCGGCAGGCCTTTCCAGACTAAATGACCCGGCCTGGCCAGCTCCCTCCTTCCTTTCAATCCTGGCTCCTATTCAATACTAGCAACGAGTTTGCTTGCTACAATTGCTAACTGCCCATTGTTAGTTTTTACATTTATTCTTTTATATTCTTGATGTTTTAATTGTATTACTGTTTAATATTGTTTTAAGGGGGGGAGGGATATCTTATTACTGTAATTTGTTTTTAACTTGTAAACCGCCCGGATTGGGTAACCATTGGGCGGTATAGAAATAAATTTTATTATTATTATTATTATTATAATAATGTATTCCTGACGTTTTGCCTGCATCTGTGCAAAAATCTTCTCTGAAGATGCCAGTCACAGGTGAAACGTCAGGAATACATTCTTCTAGAACACGGCCTCACAGCCCGAAAAGCCCACAAAAACCTATCGATGCCAGCCGTGAAAGCCTTCCACTTCATATCTATTAATCATTTCCACATGTTCTTCATTATTTGCGTTTCTAATCAAGCATAACTAAATAGTGGTGTTTTAGATTCATCACCTCCCCACACTTTTCTCACCATGAAAAAGATCCAAGCCGGAATCAGCATGACCACAGCAGCTGCGCTAGTATAGAACTGCAGCTCTGGAGCCCTATAAAAACATGTGGAGGGAATAAATTGAGAGACATTAAACATTTGCATGGGCATGATCATTGCAAAGATGAAACAGGAATTGAAAGAACAGAACTCAAAAGTGTGCTGAAAGTAGCTCTTTCCTAAAAAGAACTAACTAACTAAGGGGGATTGCAGACTGCCAGAAATAGTGCAAATTGAGTCCACTTTTAGGGTTAGGGTTAGGGAATCATGGGAACTGTATTTTATTGTAGCACCAGAGCTCTCTGACAGAGAAGGCTCAGTGTCTCAGAAAAAAACAAACCAATTCCCATGATTCCCTAGCACTAACCCTAACCCTTAAAGTGGACTCAATTTGCACTATTTCTGGCAGTCTGTAACCCCCCTAAATAAGCAAGCAAGCAGAGTCTGCATCCCTGCTCTCAACTCTATAACTGATGTCAAAGAGAGTAAAACATTTGCAACAATTCTTACTGAATCCTAGATTCCAAACTCAATGCTTTTTTGGATACGGATGAGGTGGTGAAGCCTTGTTGTTTCTTTGAGGTATTACTGTTGTTTTTAAAGTAGTAGATGCACCTGATTTAAGGTTACACCAATTATATAACATTCTTACAGAGCTTTAGGCCAGGGGTAGGCAACCTTTCCCCTTTAAGGGCCGAGGGACTTCAGCTCCCAGAAGCCTCAGCCATGTTGGCCAATAGTCCCATGTTGGCCAATAGCTCCTGGGATTCTGGGAGCTGAAGTCCCTCGGCCCTTCAAGGGGAAAGGTTGCCTAGCCCTGCTTTAGGCCACTGTCCAGGGATAGGCCTGTTGGGATTTTCCAAAAGTAAAAAGAAGTGCATTTTGTCGCCTTTCTGTCCGGGTTAATGTCGCATTATTGCTCATTGTCTGAAAATCAACTTGCTTTTGTGTCCCCCCCCCCCCCATGGTTTTAAATCCCATTTCTGCACGGGATTTGGAGACTTTGCCTCTGTGTGACAAACTCCATTGTATATTCTGCTAGAATTCGAACCTTATAAGCTAATGTACCCATTGCTTCTCTTCACAATACCAGCAAAATCTGGCAGACGGAAGAGAATTGCCGGAGTTCTACAGTGTGGAATTGGTTCCAGTGTAAGAATCAAAGCTTACAGAAGTATCTTTTTAGATTACAATTCCCAGAAACCTCCAACCATCATGCCGGGGCGGTGTAATCCAAAAAGTAACTTTTCTAAGACTTGGTTATGTACATCCTGCTTTTCCCCTAAACCCATCCATCAAACCAAAGATAATCATGTTTGTTTCTAAAAGAGAGCAGGTACTTACGAGAAACGGTACTTGTCTCCACTAAGCAGTTTCTTAGAGAATACGTTCTGCAAGCTGTAAGGAGGCAAAGAAGCCACATTTATTTTTAAGCATCACTGGAGGAAAATAGAAGTAAGGGACATTTGTTGGCTGAAACTCAGATAATTGATCAAGGAAATGGGGATATGAATAAAAGCAATTCCTAATGACAACTATGAATAAGGAAGAGTTGTGCAGTCTTCTTTAAAATATCCTTTAGGCAAATTCTTTTTGGCAGGAGGATTAGTTAATGAAATGAGACATAACCACTCTGCATGGCTGGCCTTTTATAATTTTGGACTTCTGAAATCTGAACACATCATAGTAAACCAGGATGCCACATATACACAACCTGATTATTTCACTCCTCCTGAAACGGGATCAAACTAACCAGGAGATCAGAGTCGTAAACTAAAATTTCTTTTTGGAAAATGACTCTGTCTTATATCCTTGCACCATCCTAATCTTCTGCGTGTCGTTCCAGTTTTTAGGTATGTGCAACCAAAGTGAGCACAACTCTGCTTTTGTAAGGAGGACAGCAAGACATGGATGCTAAACACACTGCAGAAATAATCCAGTTTGAGATCGCTTTAACTGCCCTGGTTCAATGCTGGGGAATTCTGGGAATTTAGTGAGACATTTAGCCTTCTCTGTCAGAGAGCTCTGATGCCACAATCAGGTACAATTCCCAGGATTTCCTAGCACTGAGCCAGGGCAGTTAAAGCAGTCTCAAACTGGATTATTACTGCAGTGTGTTTTGCACCCATGTCTTGCTGTTCTCCTTACAAAAGCACATACACTTTGGTTGCACATACATTAAAACTGGAATGACACGCAGAAGATTAGGATGGTGCAAGGATATAAGGCAGAGTCATTTTCCAAGAAGAAACTTTAGTTTACGACTCTGGCTTGCTAGGAGAGCAACAAGGCAGAGAAGCCAGAAGTGGAAAGATGTTGCTACTTCAAGAAAAGACTGGCTGGTGAAGACTTGTGGAAATTGACAAACTGAGAATGTTGATTAGGAGAAATCATTTGGTAACTTTTTAAAAGATTGGGAATTGTTTTTTTTACTTTTTAACAGTCTCATAGGGGCCATAAATCGGCCTTAGGTTTTGTAACTTGAAAAAAAGTTTGTATTAAGTAAAAGCACAAATATTACCATATAAAGGAAGTATAGCAAGCTGTGGAATATATTCATCAGTTAGGGTACAAAGTCAGTAGTGTAGGTACTATTTGTTTCTGTTGTTTAGTAATGATTCCAGTTTTGCTATTGTTTGTGTACTGCTGGCCCTCCGTTTTCACGGGGGATCTGTTCCTGACCCCCCCCCCTCCATGAAAATGGAGACTCGCTAATATTCAAGCCCCACAGGCTTGAATGGGGCGTGCTCATGTGGGCGCACGCGGATTCATGCCCGTGGGTGCGCCCCCATTGATTTCAACAGAGGTTGCCCCTCTGTGAATATGCAAAACTGCGGACTTCAAGTCCGTGAGAATGGAGAGGAGAATTAAAGAGGTTTAAAGACCTCTTTCTTTGGTGGTCTTTAAACTGAGGCTGGATGGCCATCTGTCAGGATGCTTTGATTTTGAGTTCCTGCATGGCAGAAGGGGGTTGGACTGGATGGCCCTTGGGGTCTCTTCCAACTCTATGATTCTATGCATTTTAGATCTATAGATAAAGTATGTCTATGGTTGTTGCTTTTATGTTTAATAACAATTGTTTTATTAAAAAAGAAAAAGAGGGAGCATTGGAGAGAAAACACTCATATCAGCAGCCCAGTTAAAATGTTTAAATGTTATTTTTATTAAAGTGAGATTTTTAGCTAAATTTTTGTTTTACATTACTGTAAGCTGCTTTGGGTCTCATTTAGGGTGAAAGGTGGGATATAAATTAACTAAACACATGCATCCATACCAGTCCATGATGTTAGTAGACAAAGCTGCTGAGAAGCCAAGGACGTTGAAGCTCAGTTCCGTCGCAGTGCACAGAGCAAGGCCTCCCATAACCGGAACAAGAGAGAGGTTCACTAATAGTCCTGTGAATATCAGAGACAAAAGAGAGAGAAACCAGGGAGGGAAAAGGAAAAACCAACAGTTAAAACTATCATGTCTAAAAAAAGAACGACACGACACAATCAAGCTACTGAAAATGCTTAATATTTGCAAATTCTCTGGCCTTGATTAAGGGCTGAGATGTCCAAAAGAATGTTTTATTAAGATTACAGGTAAGCAAAATGTCTTGCTCATAAAGCCAAGGGTAGTTGGTGGTTTTATGGCAGCTTGTTGTCAAGGTGAGACTCATCCACCCAACTATTTTTCTCGGATGGCATTAAAATTATTGATAAAGGTACTGTTTTTCACCTGGCAAACCCAGGGAGTGTGCATATGTCTGTACTCCATGCACATAACACCATTTTGGTTTCCCATTATTGCATTATAACTCTGGAGATTAAAAGAAAATTGTCTCCAAAGAGCCCTCCCTTCTCGTGATATGTTCAAAGTACGACAGCCTCAATTTGGTCATTTTGACTTCCAGGAATGTTTCCGGCTTGATCTGCTCTTGTTTGTGCTTTTGTCTGTCTATAGGATCCCCAGCACTCTTTTCCAGCCCCACATTCTCTCAAATGCACTGGTTTTCCTCCTATCTTCTTTCTTGACTGTCCAGCTCTCACATCCATCCATGGGAATAATAGAGAATACAATGGCTTGTATGATTCTGACTTTTATGCTGAGTTGTATGTCTTTGCATTTTAGGATTTTTTCTAGTTCTTTCATAGCCACCCTCCCCATTCTTAGCCTTCTTCTGATTTCCTGGCAGCAGTCCCCATTTCTATCAATGTCTGATCCCAGATATGGGAATTCTTTGACTATTTCTATTCCTTCATTGTCTAGGTTGAACTTGTGAAGGTCCTCCTCGGTGGTTCAATATTTTTCTTTTCTTTATGTTCAGCATTATGCCTGCTTTTGCGTTTTCCTCTTGGATCTTCCTTAGTAGGCGTTCCAGGTCTGTGAGGTTTTCTTAGGTTTTCTAAGTTTTTTTTTAGGTGTTCCAGGTCTGTGAAGTTTTAGTTAGGGTTAGGGTTAGGATAAAGCACCCCTTTAGAGCCGCTCTGGCGGCTCTGCATTTAGATGTACAAGTGAAGGTATGCATTTTCCGGGAAGAAGTGGAAAAATCCAGCTCCTTTTTAGTCTGGCTTTTCTCCCTGTAGGGTGGCTGGGGAGCAGTTTCTGGCCAGCTTCAAGGTTTTTGCCATCTAAATGCCCCACCTGGAAACTGGCTGGAAACCTGTTTATTTTGACCATCTGTTTCGCCCCTTAGTCTATTTTTAAAGAGGTGTTTTAGAAGCAGTGGGCTTCTGTGCTTGGAAACGTCAACCTCCCCTCTCACCAGTCATTTTCATTTGGGTTAAAGCTACAAGAACGAGAAAGGGAATGTCACTGGAAACTCCACTTTCCTGAGTTTTAGTCTGTTTTTAAATGTTTTTATTCCCGTATTTAATGTTTTTACTCATTGAACATCACGGCAGGGGCCCTGGTGGATCAAGAGACAATAGACAAATGCTTTAATTCAACCAAACAAATAAAAGAAAGAAAGATTTGAAGGCAGCTGCTGGCATGGTGGACAGAGACCCAACAGGTATTACTGAAGGACACTGGAATAAGATGCAAAGGCAAAAACCATCACAGTGTGTGTGTGTCTTAGGGTTGCCAGAGGGCTCCTGTACACTGCACATAACCAGGTAACATGCAACACCTGCTGGAATTCCTTCCTTTGCAAACCATTGAAGTTACAACAGCCATTTTCAGTTTTTTAAAGCTGGCAAGTCTAATATATGTGTGTGCGTGTGTGCATCTGTCTGTCTGTCTGAGTCAGACCGCTATATAAACCATTGCTGCATGCTAAGGGATAGACACATATCCACATTCATCAATACTTACCAGTATATTCTCCCAAAATCATACGGGACATGATAACAGTGAAAATGGGTGCAGAGCTTTTAACTGTCTCAGCAAAGGAGACGGCCACATTCTTCAGACTAACTAGGCCCAAGACCACTGTTGCAAACCTGAAAAGATAAAAGAACAACTAGCTAAAGACAAAAGCTCTGCTTTATAATAAAAACCAGTGGGCAAAAACAAGATCAGAATGTTCTGGTAGATTTTTTTAGGTAATTTGCTGTAGATCAGTGAGGATTTCTGAGTCCCAACCATTTTATAAAAGCAAGAAGACTTCTCCTCCTGCTTTAATTTAAGCATGCTGCCTGTTAATTTAAACCGGAATATTAACCCATTTCCTTACCACAATGGAATTTATTAGAGACACAGTGGGCCCTCGGTATCTGCTGAGGTTTGATTCCAGGAAAACCCCCCAATGGGTATCAAAATCCGTGGATGCTCATTACATATAATGGTGCAATAAAATGGCGTCACTTGGATAAAATGGCAAAATCAAGGTTTACTTTTTGGATCATTTTTTTTGCGCAAATATTTCTGAACCATCATAGTTTGAATCCATGGATATGGAAGGCCAACTGTATATCCATTCCCAACCAATAATCAGAACATGCAAAGCAAGGCTAAATAACCAAACACAAAACAAAGCACTTAAAAAGCAGAATATGTAGGGACTTCCACGTTGGGATTATGGTGATCTGGCATGTCAGCTTCGTACTCCGAGGCAGATACAGTAGGCAGCAGAATTGATGGCTAATTAGCAATTAATTGGCTATCAGAACTCTCTTTGTACAAAAAAATAGAGCAGATAGATTGCCCCAAAGTGCTCAGGATAAGTGAGGAAGGCACTGGAGATTATCACACGGGGAAAAGGAGGGGAGCGAAGCGGATTGCTCCAGTCCCTATCGCACAATTGCGCAAAGATTATCAGATGTTGCGCTTATTCTGTCATTATCCATCCTTAAAAGTAAAAGGTAAAGGTATTCCCCATTGACAAGGTTGTCAAGTCGTATCCGACTGTAGGGGACAGTGCTTATCTATGTTCCTAAGCCGAAGAGCCAGAACTGTCAAAGACTACTCTGTGATCCTGTGGCCAGCACGACTGCATCGAACACTGTTACCTTCCCACCAAAGTAGTACCTATTTATCTCCTTGCATTTGCATGCTTTCGAACTGCTAGGCTGGCAGAAGCTGGGACTAGTGATGGGAACTCACCCCATCATGCGGCTCCCGGGCCTCGAACTGCCAACCTACCAATCTTGAAATCAACAGAGACAGTGTCTTAACCACTTCAGCCACTGCATCCCTTGCATCCCATCCTTATGCTGTCCTTATTGCACGACTGCGCAAAGATTATCCGGCGATGTCACGCTTATCCTATCCTTCTCCCATCAATGAAGTGGAATGGGCCTGTCACTTTGTATTAACAGAAACTCCTGTTAATACAAAGTGACGGGGCCATTCCACTTCACTGACGGGAGACGGACAGGATAAGTGTGATGCAATATGGACGGGATAAGGATTGCTCTCCTCCTTTTCCCTGTGTGATTATCTTCCCAGGAACAATAGTTCCAAAAGTGAGTTTAGAGCAGCAAGGAGCTGCAAGAAGACCACCAAGCCTGGGCTACTTAGCAAGCCTGGAAGGACATTAGATTGAGAAAGCCACTTTCTTAATCACCTTTAATGGTTTCTGGTTAAATTTGCAAAGAAAAAGAAGTCTTCCAACTGGCAGCTGAAACACCACCTCTAGTGAGTATCCTTTGTTCGAAAAACCAAGAGCAGAGAAAGAAATGGACTGCTTACACGGATTCCGCTAAAGAAGAAAGGAAAGAGAAAGAAAAATATATAAAAATGTACCTTAAGAAATCTTGGTAAGGATCTGAAGAACAGCAACTTTAAAAGATAATGGATATTTACTTTACCATTGATTGCGCTTTGAACAAAGAGGGCATTTCTCCATGGGAAAAGAGACTTTGTGTGTACTTTGGAAATAGATAACATTGGGAATGTTGGAGTTAGATTGAAACTGGATTCTGTTCTTTGATTTAACCCTTAAGTGCTGAATCCAGGAAGACAGAGCCTTCCCCAGAAATTGCACAGGATTTATGGAAGAGATTGGCGGTATGAGAAGTGATTTTATGCAACTTACTCTGCAATTGAAAAGAGGACTGAAGGTAGATTTCGGAAAGAAATGCAAGGAAGTTCAACAAGTTATGAAGCAGGAGGTCAAGGTGGCAAGGTTAAGTGAGAAGAAACCAATAAGACTGGAAAAACTGGGTGATCCAATTGAAGCTATAAAGGATGAGGAAGTCCAACCTGGAAGAGGAAGTTGATATGCAAAGTCAAATTTAAAGTTGAGCAGAAAAATAACTGTGATGGCGTTAAAAGGAGAGTAGTTGTCCTGTTGTTTCAGGAGTACTGTGTTGGGTTACAGATGGGATGGTGCAGGGAACATGGGGGTGAAGACCATGTTTTGTTCAGAGTAAAGTTTTTTATTTCAAATTCTGTTTGTCCTGGCAACTGATGTACCATCTGACGAATTGCAAAAGGGAATGTTTAAATTTGTAAAACAAAAGACACCAAAAATAAAATGCAAGAGGAAGAAACTGGAGAAGGTGTGATAACGGAGTAACGAATTCTGCTTAGAAAGGAGCGGACAGATCAATGGAAAAAATAAGTTAACATTTGTATAATGTTAAGCTTTTTCAGAAACACGTTTATAAAACGAATTTTGGTATAATATAAAAAAAAGGATACATAATTACTGCACAAGGTATTGGTCATAACAGGGTAGATTAAGAAATTATAGGTGGTTAGGGAGCTAGAGATTTGCAATATGTTAGGATTTTAAAGTGGATAATAGGTCATAAAGTGTGTTATAAAATAGAGTAAGAAAATATTTTTTTTAGAATTCCTAAAGGGAAGCTGGATGTCTGTGGGAAATATTGGTAGTGCTGATTTACTATGAGGGGTAGTTCTATTGATATAAAGATGGTATAGCTATATAGAAGAGACAAGTGGAAGAATGTGAAAGATTTATATAAGAGGGAAGAGTTAAACAGTATCTAGGAAGAGGAAATGGACAGAAAAGTAAATATATATATATATATATATATTAATGGATTTGATTAGAGAATTGTTGCTGAGGTTACTTTTCTTATGGTTTGGGGGAAGTAAAAAGAACTAGTGATTTGGGTAGTTGATAATGAATGAAAATGGATTATTGAAAAAAGAGGAAATTTCTTTTTGGGAGGAGGAGAGCAATGAATAACGGTACGTTCTGCTACAAGGAAGACTGGAAGTCATATTTTTTCTTTGGCCTTTCTTCTTTCTTTCATTCTATCTTCTTTTTATATTTCTTTCTTTTTTTTCCTTCTCTTTTTTTGTTCAGTTTCTGTAAGTTTTATTCTGCTTTATTATACTTGTAATAAAAATAATATAAAAGGCAGGATATGTAGTTGAGGAAAACTGAGTGCTGCAACAAACAGATGAACTTTACCATTTGGGCTTTTTTTTTTTTTAAAGAAAGCTAAATATATTTTCTAGGTGACTCTTGAGTTGCCAAAAAACAAAAACCCTCCTTAAAGAAAGTAAGGGGCGATGAAACATGAATTTTTGTGTGTGGTTGTGTGGATTTTTGTGTTCTGATCATAGAAAAAAATTATTATCTGGAACATATGGTGAGAAGCACTCTTGTTCCTTAACTCTAAATGTATTATTGTTTTTAGACTCCTGGTACGAAAAGCAGATTTTCTTGTGCTAGCAGCTTCTGGTTTTAACCTTATTACTATCATTAACTTACGACCAAGCTGCTCCCCATGATCAAACCTGAAATGTCCTGTTTTGGCCTGGTCCTGTTCCTATGTAAAAGGTGATTTTGGCTGAGTTAAGACAGCTATGGAAAATTGCCTGCATGTTAGACCTACAAGGTTCAAGGTTTTGGATATTGGTTAATCTAGCCCCACATAGTTTCCTAGGACAAAAAACACCCAAAGCCCCTTCCACCTTAGGGCATGCTCCTTGCTTCACGAACTGCCTCCATTTGTGCTACATGGCTGCTGCCTTGGTGTGTGGACTCTTACACTCTGTATATTCTTTATGTGTATGGTCTGAGATCTGCCCAACTGGTTGGTAGAATCATGGAATCATAGAGTTGGAAGAGACTTCAAGGGCCATGCAGTCCAACCCCCCCTGCCATGCAGGAACTCACAATCAAACCACCCCATACAGATGGCTATATAGCCTCAGTTTAAAGGTTTCAAGCAGAGAAGCATTTGAGCCCTTTTGCTGATGAGGTCCAACAAAACCACACAGCCAATGGTAGAACTGTGCATCTACAGACGATCCCTTGACTGGCAAACACATTCCCTGTCTCTGGATATACTGGGCAACTGGGCTGGGGTGCATTCCCCAGCTGAGGCCAATGGAGGATGGGATCCCAAGGGTTATATAGCCCAGAAGCAAATAAAGAAAATCAGAGTGCACAAGTGTGATCTCCTCTTGCTGCCAATAACTATGAGAACTGTGCGAGCAGGTTAGAAATGAAGCAAAATGTGCTTCCCTGGTCCATTGTCAGCCATATGTTTTCCCAGCCTCAAACTGCCAAGCTAGAGCATAAGGTATCAAACAAGGTCACAAATATAAAAGCAACAACACATGTTTCATTCTCCTGGGGAGCTGTTAATGGCCGGCCATGATACTAACAAGGACTCCAAAACCTATCTGGTTGGTGGCAGTGGCACAACTCACCACACAGGCATGATCCACGAAGTTACTTTACTTTGTCAGGTTCTGGGGCTGCTGCACCTTTACAGAAGCTCAGGAGAAACCACACCACTGTTCAGATAATTCAATTTCCTGCTAGTCTTGGGTTTCATGAACGGAAAAGCCACCAAGTTCCTGTCTTTATGGCTACCCAGATGTTAGGCACTGCTTTCAAGCATATCTCAGAAGACATCTTCTTTTGATTTTATGTGGCTCAACAGAGACTTGAACCTGGATCTTCCAAATGCAGGCAGCATAGAAGTATATGACTCAATGGCTTGATTTGGTATCAGATAGGTTCCGATCTTCTGGAGCTTCAGAGCTCCCCAATACCATCAAACGATTTGTTTTGTAAAGACAGCAACAGCGGACGAATCTCTTCTGTGGTCTGAAAAGAGATCTGTGCACTGTTGCGGTTTCTGCAGGACTGTACAAGAAGAGTTGGGACCCCAATCAGCTGCCTTGAGCCCTATGTTTTTAAATAAATAAATGAACATGAACTCACCCAAGCACTTACTTACCTCATGAGTCCAACAAACAGCATGATCATGATAAAATTGGGAGGGTACGAGAGGCGAGCCTTGTGCTGGTACAGGCAGCAGGGGACAAACATTTTGACAAAGCCAATGAAAGTGGTGGAGAGCATCTGGACAGCACCTGAACAACAAAGCAAAGATACCCAAAATGAGAGAGGAACCACAGCAGATTCTTACCTGCCTCCCCTTTTGCCCAGCTTGGGGATGCCACTTGCTTACTCCCACAGCCTGGAAGAGTAAAGTTCTTCTCCTTGGCAGTAACCCTTTGGCTTGGGACATGTCTTGAACTACAGCCTCTACAATTCCTCACCACTGGCCACACTGGGTGCAGTTCTTGGGAGCTGAAGTCCTAAACATCTGCGGGTTTACCATCAACCGATTTAACCGTCTGCAATTCGGAGTTGACAGCCACTGTGGTTCAGTGGTTAGAGTACTGGACTGGGGCATGGAAGATCTAGTTCAGGGGTAGGCAACCTTTTCCCTTTAAGGGCCGAGGGACTTCAGCTCCCAGAATCCCAGGAGCTATTGGCCAACATGGGACTATTGGCCAACATGGCTGAGGCTTCTGGGAGCTGAAGTCCCTTGGCCCTTAAAGGGGAAAGGTTGCCTACCCCTGATCTAGTTTCTGGTCTTCACTTAGCTATTAACTGGCTTCACTTAACTGGGTGAAACTGGGCCAGCCCCTTTCTTTTACTCCAACCTACCTGTCAGAAGGATAAAAGTGGGGAAGAAGCTGTGTACTTGAGCTCGTAGGAAGAATGGTGAGAAATTAAAATAATGAATAAATAAGAATAATATGGTATGTTGTTGGGGGATAATAATTACCCAGCATGCTCGGCTCCCCTTCCAGCAACGAAAGAATGTACTTGTTCAGGAAAAGTGTGCAAAAGCTGAAGAAGAACCACAAGGTGAGGTAAGTGAGTGCATGTGAGTTCCAGATGCCCAGATCTGACTCAATGACAGTGGTCTCAGTGATGGTGATCTTCAAAACGTTCTCTTCCGGCACGCTGTCGCTCCGGGCAATGACAAATTTTTCGCTCCGACCGTGGAAGAGGGAGCCTAGCTGGAGACCTTTGCTCTTGGGCTTTTCCTCTGGGAGGAGAGGAGAGGTGGCAGCGGCAACCGTGACAGAGCCTTCCAAACTCTGGCTGCTTGTGAGGGCGGCCATCGTGAGGAACAGGGATGATGCCTGCCTTGGACTTCGTGAGCATTGACCAACTGCAGTACTTAACTGAAATCAGATGAATCCTTCAGTTCTGGGGATGCTGGGGAACTTTCCCAAACAAAGCTCATCTTGCTTGCATTTCACTTGAGATGGTTTCCTCTGACCACAATCCCATTCCCTATAAAGGAACAAGAAAAAGGAAGCTTTACAAAACAAAACACCAATGCTACGTCATGCAAGCTGCAAGCATATAAATATCTTTAATTGTTTTTAATTGCACTGTTAATATTATGAGCCGCTCTGGGAAAAGAGTGGGATACAAATAAATAAAATTAAAAAATAGGTAAAACTTTTACAACTAATTATATAATGGAAATATTGGGGGGGGGGCCTCTTTTTGCATCCCCTGCTACAAGAAAATTCAATTCAATTCACCTTCCTCATAGCAACAGCCAGATCGGCTAAAGGTGATAATTTTGAAGGTGGACTGGAATTTACTTTCTGAAGGATTTTCTCCCCCGTGGATAGCAAGAGATTTTCAGTCGATTTTTATTTTCCATTTCTAAATACAGTATCCTTTCATGAAATTAAAAATATGGTGTATGACACAATACCAGTCAAAATGAGCTTTTTCATGCTGCAATTGGCTTCCTCTCTCCCACAGCCATCCCTAGGATGGCGTGCAAATATAAATTCTGCAAAAAAAACGTAGCGCACAGCTCTTTAGCTCTTCAAAAATCAATATGGGAACCTTCAGTGCCTTCCACATGCACACAAATAAATGCCTTTTCAAGTTAAAACCTGGACACGTTTGCAGTCAAGAGCTGCCATGTCTTAATTATTTGAATCAAAATACATCGGTCAATATTGCTTTGCATCAGTTTGTACCACTGAAGTCACTCCAAAAAGGCAGTGGGCCCTTGGTATCTGCTGGGAATTAGTTACAGGACCCCCCCCCCCCCCCCCCGTGGATACCAAAATCCGTGGATGCTCAAGTCCCATTATATACAATAGTGCAGTAGAATGGCGTCCTTCTTATATAAAATGGCAAAATCAAAGTTTGCTTTTGGGCATTGATTATTTTTAAAAGTCTTTTCGTGCAGTGGATGATTGAAAAATCCATGGGCAAACTGTTCAAGCATGGTTACGCAGAAGTACGGTTGACTGGATTCAATTACATTGACTTTCAGTGTATTGCCTAGGAATACAGCGTACAGTGGGTCACCTAGGAGTACATTTCATTGAACTCACGGAGGTTCAGTAGACATGTATAGAATTGTACTGTAAGGGGTTTTTTTGTATTTTACCTTTCCTAATCAAACGTTTCACTTCAAGGGAAGTCATAGTGCTACTCTATTCTGCTTTGGTCAGGACTCACCTGAAATACTGTGTCCAGTTCTGGGCACCACAATTCAAAAAGGAGGTTGAGAAACTGGAGCGTTTCTAGACTAATATGGTGAAGGGCACGGAAACCATAAAGCCCTATGAGGAACGACTTAGGGAGCTGGGGATGTTTAGCCTGGAGAAGAGACAGTTAAGAAGTAATATGATAACCTTGTTTAAGTATTTGAAGGAGTGTCACATTGAAGATGGAGCAAGCTCCAGAGAATAGGACCCAAAACTTTTTACAAAGAGACACGTACGTTTTGCAGAGAAACGGGAAGGAGGTTACTTCCAAAAGACGTGGCAGACTCGTCTTTCCAAATGCCAATTTAATAGCTCCGTCAAACAGATTAAGGTTCTTAAGGCAGCAGCCTTTCCCATTCTGTTTGTGTGCCAAGAATGGTCAAAGGTAAATATTTCATGGCTTTACAGCTTAATTGATTTGCCTGAAGATTGGCAAAGCAAGGTCTGTGCAAAAAGGGCGTGAGATTCCCTCCCCGAAATTAAAAAGAATTAAATCCTGGCGCTGTTTCTCTCTCTCTCAAAAAAAGTTCTTTCCCATCTCCTTCCAATAGTCAAAAGCATTTCATAGACTCATAGAGTTGGAAGAGAATACAAAGGCCATCCAGTCTAACCCCCCTGCCATGCAGGAACTCACAATCAAAGCAAGATGGCCATCTAGCCTTGGTTTAAAGACCTCCAAAGAAGGAGTCTCTACCACTTTCCGAGGAAGCAGCATCTTCCCCTGTCGAACAGCTCTTACTGTCAGGAAATTCTTCCTAATATTGAGATGGAATCTATTTTCCTGTAGTTTGCATCCATTGTTCTGGGTCCTATTCTCTGGAGTAGCAAAAAACAAGCTTCCTCCATCCTCAATGTGACATCCCTTCAAATACTTACACAGGGCTATCATATCATAGCTCACAGAGTTGGAAGAGACCCCCAAGGGCCATCCAGTCCAACCCCTTGCCATGCAGGAACTCTCAATCAAAACATCCCTGACAGATGGCCATCCAGCCTCTTTTTAAAGACCTCCAAAGAAGGAGACTCCATCTCTCTCCGAGGGAGTGTGTTCCACTGTCAAACAGCTCTTATGGTCAAGAAGTTCCTCCTAATGTCAAGGTGGAATCTCTTTTCCTGTAATTCGAATCCATTGCTCCATTGTGTCCGATTTTCTGGAGCAGCAGAAAACAAGCTGTCTCCCTCCTCAATATGACATCCCTTCAAATATTTAAAGAGGGCTATCACCTCACCTCTTAACCGTCTCTTCTCCATTTTCTCTACTCCTCCATCATGGAGTCAAGTGCAAGCGATGGTCTTTCAGCTTCTACCGACGGCAAAGAAGTCACCGACAAGAAAACAGAGACAAATAAATGGTTAAAAATCTGTCGTGGAAACGAGCCCCTTCAATAGTCAGCAGAAATAAATGTTCAACTAGGAAGACACGTCACAACTGACTCCTTTTCTTCGGCCGAGGGAGGCTCTCATCTCAGCTTGGATTTGTCCCAAAGTTTGATTCTGTTTGGGTTTGCTGCCAGACCAAAAGTTTTATTTTCGGTTTATCTTGGTGTCCTGTCCCTCGACACAAAACACAGCACAGCTTAGATTACAACTAAGAGCCGGCAATGGACTAGGATCTGGGAGACCAGGGTTCGGATCCTGGCTTGGCCATGGAAACCCACTGGGTGACCTTGGGCAAGCCACACTCTCTCAGCCTCAGATGACAGCAATGAGGAGCCTCCCCCTGCTGAAGAAACTTGCTAAGAAAGCCTCAAGATAGGGTTTGCCATAAGTTGGAAACGACTCGAAGGCGCGCAACCGCAAAGATTGCAACTCCCAGAATCCATCCATGAGCATGGACAGAGGGACAGGTTGGCTGGGGGTTCTGGGATATGCAGTCCACATAACCTGTCTGTATAAGAAGATATTGGTAAAGCTACACAAACAAACAAACACACACACATACAATGAACTCCTCCCAAACTCTGGCCCTCCAAATGTTTTGGACTTCAGCTCCCAGAATGCCTGACCATTGGCCAAGCTGGCTGAGGCTTCTGGGAACTGCAGTCCAAAACACTTGGAGGACCAAAGTTTGGGAATCACTGCTTTGAAGTCCTTAAGGTGCCTCCAAACTCTTTCAGACGTGTTTCTAGCAATCCCCTGGATGCCGGGATTGACAATCCTTGGGGAGAGTCATCCCTACATCTTTTTCTCCTTCCTCCCCTCCAAAGTGGAAAACCTCCAGGCTAGGACTGCAGTTCCCATCATGGAGCCAGGGCAGTTCAAGTGCCCCAACAAACCACACTTCCCAGAATTCCCTAGCACTGAGCCAAGGCAATTCAACTGCCCCAACAAACTACACTTCCCAGAATCCCCTAGCATTGAGCCAGGGCAGTTCAAGCGGTGTCAAACTGATTATTTCTGCAGTGTGGATGCAGTGGCCCCCCTTCCCCCCCCCAAAAAAAAAGGAATAAAGGCGGCTCACCCGCTTAGCTTTCTGGTTTGACTCCAGCAATGGCCTCTCTGCAGCTCCATGGTTGGCAAAGCACAGGTTCCCCCCCGCGCTCGCCGTGCAATGGTTCGCTCCAACAGACACCCCTGGCTCTGGCCCCAGCCATGGTTTCGCCCACAAAGACGGAGGGAGGGGGGAGGGAGTAGGAGGAGGGGGCGGGGCGCCTTGCCTCTTAGAAGCCCCGCCCCTTCCCCACCCTTCTTGCCTCTGGGAATTGTAGTTTATTGTGGCACCAGAGCTCTTTCCGACAGAGAAGGCTCAATGCCTCACAAAACTACAACTCCCATGACTCCCTAGCATTTTTGAGCCAAGGCAGTTCAAGTCGTCTCAAACTGGATTATTTCTGTAGTGTGTTTTGGACCTAAATTACGATTTTAGAGGGAAATGAGGGCCTCAGTAGAGGCTTGCAAGGCTTTATGCTTAAACCTGTGTCATTCTACATTCTTCCCTCTTCCAAGAGGGTTCACCATAGAGATACCAACGCTTAAAGCGACACTACCGACATAGCGATTCCCTCAGCTTTATCTTGACCGCAAAGTATACGTCACTGCCCGCCCTCAATCAGGCTGCGCGTGGCGCATGCGCACTTCCTCCCTCGGAACGTTCAAGCACAGAGGGAACACCCAGAGCAAAATGGCGGACATGCGTCTACCGGAAGTGGTGCCTTCCCCCATCTCTATGGCCCCTATCGCCCTCAGGCGTGCCTCAGACCCGGAAGCGGAGCGGAAGCCCGCTCGCTTTTCCGCTTGGCCATGTAACGGCCGCCGCCATGGAGCCGCCGGACACGAGGTAGCCGCCTTACGGGACCCCAGGGAGGGAAGAGGAAGGAAGGGGAGGGGAAGGGCTCTGGAGCAGAGGGAAGGGGCTGGCCGGCCGACCGCTCCGCCTCTCTGCGTGACGTCAGTGCGGGGGGTCACATCACTGCTCCGTGACGTCATTACGCTGGGTGACGTCATGGTTCCATAACTGGGGTGCTAAGACAGCAAATATACGGCAGGCACCATATATTATATATTTTATACAATATTATCATCTATTTTATAATATTTTATATATACGGTAAATATACTATAAAATAAATATATATTATAATATGAAATATATATATTAAATATAATAATAATAATAATAATAATAATGATAATAATAATAAACTTTATTTTTATACCGCCCTTTGGCGAACCAATCCGGGCAGTTTACAGCATTAAGAACATACAACATAAACAATATATTTCCCTCCCCCTTAAAAAGTTATTAAACTCTATATCAATTAAAATGCCTTCATCCTCTTCAATGGTGTCTAATTAACCATTTGTAATAGCCTTTTGGCTGAAGAGCGGGGTATAAATACTCCATAATAATAATAATAATAATAACAACAACAACAACTTACTAACAAGCAGCTAAGTCACTTCTGCATCTCATGGTTCACCAAAAAACCCAGCATTTTTGATCCCATTAGATTACATTGACTGAGACAAGAAAAATATACCAGTGGGATAAAAAAAAAAGCTATAAATGTGTTGGAACAATGACCAGACCAGCTTTTTCTTTTTAATGCATCAATGTGTATGCGTGGGTTTAAAATATCTAGCCCACTTTTGATAAGTTGTATCCCTTGTTTATTTTCACTCCAGGGTTGTTGCCACTATGCGTGACATCTAAGAGGAGCGTTTGCCCTTTTGTTATGTAGTCTGCTGGTAAACATATTAGTATTTGCAAGAGATTCATTATTTTAGGAACTATTGGCTATTTTACTTCTCTCCTTGACTTTCAGGGTTCTTCTCTCACCTGAGGAAACGCCAATCTCCCCATGTCCAAATGAGGCTGGAAATTCTCCACTGCCAAATCTGATGCCGAGACACCAAGAACTCATCCCAACTCCATGCGGACCTGTAAGTAAATGCTGAACTTCAGAGATCCCTATTAATCTCAGTTGTACTCTCTGTGCATGTAGTTATACTCGGGTCTCTTATAGCAATAGCAAGTACATTTCTATACAGCTTGTCAGTGCACTTAAGCCAGGGGTAGGCAACCTTTCCCCTTGAAGGGCCGAGGGACTTCAGCTCCCAGAAGCCTCAGCCACGTTGGCCAATAGTCCCATGTTGGCCAATAGCCCATGGGATTCTGGGAGCTGAAGTCCCTAGGCCCTTAAAGGGGAAAAGTTGCCTAGCCCTGCCCTAAACAGTTTACAATGTGTAAGCTAATTGTCCCCCAAAACCCGGGTACTCATTTTACCGACCTCAGAAGGATGCCAGGCTGAGTCAACCCTGGAGCCTCTGGCTGGCATCAAACTCACAACCTTGCGACTGTGAGCGAGTGGCTGCAGAACTGGCATTTAACTACTGCGCCACCAGGGCTCCTTACATATCATATCAGGGGTAGGCAACCTGTCCCCTTTAAGGGCCGAGGGACTTCAGCTCCCAGAATCCCAGGAGCTTTTGGCCAACATGGGACTATTGGCCAACATGGCTGAGGCTTCTGGGAGCTGAAGTCCCTCGGCCCTTCAAGGGGAAAGGTTGCCTACCCCTGTATCATATGTTTCCCTCATGTTCCCTTGCCTCCATTCTTTCCCCTGGAGGACAGGATTGGGCAACTTGTCCCTGCTCTCAGTTGTCTGCAGCCAACCTGCTTAACTCCTCACACACATACACACAGAAGAGGAGGAAGAGACGAAGGAGCCTCCGCTCTCTGCACTCAGCCCACTGGTGTCCATCTCCTCCTACTTCTCCTCTTCTCCGCCTTCTGTCTCTCTGTATGACCAAACAGAGAGGTGAGGCTTTTCTCTGTCTCCCCCACTCCTCCTCCTCCTTTTTTGTGTGCATGTGTGTAAGGAGTTAAGCAAGCTGGCTGCACACAACTGAGATTGCGCAAACAGGCAGCGAAGCAGCCGGAGAAGGCAAGCAAAAATAAAAAAGGAACCGTGGCTGCAGAGGTGGCTGGTTTCTTGTCCTTAGCCTGCTTTGTCCAGCTGCTTTGCTGCTCAGCCTCCTTTCCTCCCTTGGTTGTTTGCAGCTGGCTGGCTTGTCCCCTCACAGAAGGGAGAGGAGGATGAGGATGAGGAGGAGACAAGCTGGTCAATGGAGAGTGGATGGACAGGCGGAGAAGCAGCCAGAGAAGGCATGCAAAAGATGAGGAACCGTGGCTGGAGGGGAGGCTAGTTTCTCATCTTTTGCCTGCCTTCTCTGCTTCCACTTTGCTGCCTGATTTCCAACCGTCAGAGAAAGTAGAGAGGAGGAGGAGGAAGAGATAAATGGCCTACTGCGGGTGGCCCGGCGAATGGTGAAGAGTCCGTCTGGTGTGGAAGCGGGGAGGGTCGGGACTATGGCAAGAGCTTAGTCTGTCTGGGGAGAGCCTCCCGTTAAAGCAGTGCTGACCCCCTCTGCTCTCACTGCCATGGCCAGGAGACTCCAAACTGCCGCCGCCACCACCATTTTTCCTAATAACATTACCGTATTGACCCATGTATAAGTTGACCCAGTCTTTTTGGGGGTCAGTTTTTTGGCATACATTTTTCAGTGTATACACGAGTATATATGGTAGTTAGATTCCTCTCTCTACCAGACGTATATTTTCTCAAACCATGTTTTAGACATATGCTTTCATGTCACTCAAGGTCTGTGGCACATTCATTCTTGCAGCATTACAACCAAATGTGGATTATTTTGCAGAGGTGGCATACTTCAGGAAAGGAGAAAGTACGGCCATCCAGGTATTGTTGCATTGCAGCTTCCATAATCCTTTACCATTATCTGTTTCCATCTAGGGCTGATAGGAGTTGCAGTCCAACAATATCTGGAAGGCTACACATTCTCATTCCTTACAGTCCTTCTCAGTTCACTCAAACATGGGAAATGAACTATATTAGCAGAGTTCAGAAAAATGGTTTCTTGGACTGTTATTGCGTGGAAGATTCTAAGAGTCATAATCCCCAGAGTAAGTTTTCTAAGCTCTGTCCTCTGTAAATTTGTTGGATCACTGCTTAGAAAGCATGTGCTTACCTTCTAATATAGATCAAGCCATGGTCAGAATTGTCCTCTCCTGTCAAGATTTACTTCTGCGTCACCATCATCTCCCTGTTGAGCGTCATTGGATTAACCATAGAGAACCTTGGCCAGCAAAAAGATGAAGATTTCCCTGTCTCTCTCATTCAGTTGATTGGAGTCGGTAAGAAAGAGCTGGAAGAGCACCTCCTATACACTTATATCATATACAGCAGCGTAGTTATACTGGCAGAGCCGATGTAGTATGGTAGTTTGAGTGTAGTTGGACTAGGGTTGTGGGAGACCAGAGTTCAAACCCTCACTCATCTCACTCACTCCACCAGACGGAGATGGTGGAGAGGTACACCTTGGACAAGACACACTCTCTCAGCCTTGGAGAAAGGCAATAGCTGTATAACTCTTACCAAGAAAGCCCCCTGATTGGTTTGACTAGGTTTCCATAATTTGGAAATGATTTGAATGCAAACAACAACATGTTTTTAAATTGAGAGACAGTGTGGTATTGTGGTTTTAATGTTAGACGAGGACTATAGCAGTCCAAGGTTCAAATATCTGTTTGGCCATGGAAACACGGTGTGCTCTTGGGCAAGTTACACTCTCCCACCTCAGAGGAAGGCAATGACAAACTTACTCTTGAGTAAATCTTGGTAAGAAAACCCTGTTTTAGAGTAGCCATAATTCAAACAACTTGAAGACACACAACAAGAGGTTACACTGGATGCCACAGTTATGCAACCAGCTGTGTTACATGCACCATGGGCTTCCTTACCCATTGGACAGTGGTCAAATAGGCTCTCATAAGTGAGACAGAAGGCTTCCAGCCTCTCTCTGTGCCTGGAAATACTCTTCCCATTTTTAATAGAGACTGTGCCAGTCAAGCATTTTCTACCCCTATGTCACTTGAGACATCTAAGAAGTAGGAAGCCAGAGGGAGAAGGTGGAGAGGTACATTCAGTGCCATCTTTGCAGCAAGGGTGCCAAAGCCACACAGGGTGTTGAAACCACTCCTGGCTGATGTGAGGGGAAGTTTTGCCCAACCCTGACACTTGGAGACCAGATGCTTTGCCCTGTGTATGTTAATGGGAGCCAATTCATAACAAATGAAATCTCCTAGAGTCTTATCTTTGCTCTGTACCGTCATTCCATAACTGAATGCTTCATGACCTTTCTGCAAAGACCATCCCATGACGCAACTGGACAGTTGGGCAATGCTCAATTGTCCATCTTTCCCGTGCCAACCACTCTTTATTCATGTTTTCTCTCCTCCACCCTTGGGCACACTGTGATTTCTCTACTTGTCTATGTTCTTTAATCAAACCATGAATCTGCCAGGAGGAGGAGGAGGCCTTTGAGGGTTCATATTTCACCAGCATTGCCCTTTCAAGGTGTTTGACAACTGGGGTTTAATACTGTCAGACTCAATACTGTCAGATTCAAATGAACCAAACATCCAGTGCCTTGTAACTAAACCTTCAAACTAAGTGTTAGAACATCTACCTTGCATGCAGAAGCTTCCAGATTCAGTTCTTGGCATCTTCTGTTCAAAGGAACAGGTAGCAAGTAATAGGAAAGAGCTCTCTCTAACACTCTGGAGCAGGGGTAGGCAACCTTTCCCCTTTAAGGGCCGAGGTACTTCAGCTCCCAGATGCCTCAGCCATGTTGGCCAATAGTCCCATGCTGGCCAATAGCTCCTGGGATTTTGGGAGCTGAAGTCCCTCAGCCCTTAAAGGGGAAAGGTTGCCTACCCCTGCTCTGGAGAGTTGCTACCAGACAGAACAGAAACTACTAGGCTAAATGGACAAAAATGCTGAATAAGACAGTTTCTCATGTTCTCTGGAGGCTGGGCAGCCATGAAAGGGCTATAGCTCAGTGACCGAATACTTGCTTTGCACAAAAAAGGTCTGTTATTCTATCTGGAGCCTTCAGATAAAACTGAGAAATTTGCACATCTGACATCCTGGAAAGCAGCTAGCAGACCACACTGCTAGCACTGAACTAAAGGGACATGAATTTTGTCTTGCTATAAAAGAAGATTCCTTTTGGTGGTGGCACTCCAATGCTTGAACATCCTTATTGGAAATATCCAGCAATCTTGTCTTAGTTTTTCAGAGTTACAAAAAGACTTACATTGTTCTAATTGTTTTGGCAAGTCATCATGATCGCTCTTGAAATTGCTGCAGGTCTTTTTTGTGGTGCTGTTTTCAAACTGGTTGCCTTTACTTTAGATTTCTTAATATGAAGTATACTTCATGTAGGCTTTCATGGGTTGCACTGGAACCTGTTACAGTTCCTGCAAGATGGAAAGGGTCCAGATTGAGCTGTTTGAGATATATTGATAATAAACATATCGACTCAAACACACATACTAATTGCCTTCTCTGCAGTGGGCATCAAGAGGCCGAGAGCCAAACATTTGGGTAGGGACAGGCAGCCTAAGAGGGCCTCACCCACCCTATTTTTGGGTTCTGAAGACACAAACAAGCTGCATGCCACCACTTTGGATGCTCAGGGCACTTTCAGTTCCTATTTTTATGATTTCTTGATGGTTCAGGTTGGGGTCCAAAGCAGCAATTAAACCTCAGACTGCACCCTCTAGATGTGTCTGGAGGTACATTTGGGATTTGGGGCCAATTAAAATCATAATTTGGGTGGCTGTGAGGGAATCCATATGGGCCAGGGCCACACCAAAGTCCTCCCTGGTCATATGT